>JAXQQM020058307.1:0-102788 GCA_034641835.2 Pinus albicaulis
AAGGAGTTGATTAGCTTAATCTGAACTCCCGGCAGATATAAGTGTAGAACTAGATAGTGTCATTTTTCAAAAATATTAGGGCGGAAATGTGAACCTGGGTTACACTTTTGTGAGAATTGCGGGTTGAAATTTTTTTTCGGCAATAGTTCGGCCGAACATTTTATAGAGTTCGGCCGAACTATGAAATAGTTCGGCCGAACTTATTTTTAAAGTTCAGCCGAACTCGTGATTCTATTTAGACTGACGGCTTACTGACGGCGCGAGAAAACAGAATTTTTGCCAGAGATTGGAAAACCGGCAACTAAAGTTCGGCCGAACATTTAGTTCGGCCAAACTTTTACATTTAAAATAGTTCGGCCAAACATTTAGTTCGGTCAAACTTTTACATTTAAAATAGTTCGGCCGAACTATTTTCTATAAATAAATCGCCCGCGAAGTTATGTGGTTACCGATTTTATTGTTCCCGCGTTTTCTCTGTCGCTGTTGCACCTCGTCGCCGTGCTAGTGTCCCTGTCGCTGTTTCTCCTCGTCGCCGCAGGTCCTCGTCACCGCGTTGGTGTTTGCCACGGTCGTGCTCTTCGGTCATCGGGTATGTTACTATCACCATGTATAAGCTTCATAACTAGATTTAAGTTTTTTCAAAATGTGGAATGATAAAATCAATTAGTTTACTAATTTTAATGTAGATATTCACCATTTTTGGTGAAATTTTTATCATCATAAACTATATAAAAAAAAATTATATAAACTTGCAAAAGAAAACCTTTCAAATTATATAAAGTTCCTCGTTGAATCTTGCCTATCTATATTGCCAGGCTTGAGCTGTGGAATCAACTCTTGCCAAGCTCTTTCATGGAACATTTGAAGTTTTTCCTCATCAGACATTCTTTTAGAATTATTGCCATCTTTTTTCTCAAAAAGTCTTGATGTTTTTGAATGACTCTGTCCAAGCTAAACTTCATCAGAAACAGATGATGTTCTCTGCACCATATGTGGGCATTTCTTACATAAAAGTTATCTTCTTTCAACATTATATATTTCCCGTTTTCTCTTGTCTGAAAGACATGCATAAGCCTCAGAAACAAGTTTAAATGCAGCTTCTGCTTTTGGATGTTTTTTTTTGTCTGGGTGAAGTAACAATGCAAGTTGACGGTATCTTCTTCGTACCACATCAATTTCAGCATTCTCTTCTACCTTCAGAATACAGTACCAATCAATGGTCTTCCTACCCTGTGGCTTTGCACAAGAACAATATGTCTTAGTTGTAGCAAAGAAAACTTCAGCTATTGCTCCAAAGCAGTTTTTAGTTCTTCAGAAGGACCCTCTCCCATATTGCTAGATCCAACCTAATAATACTGAGAGAGAGTCTATTAAAGCAGTGGAGCTTCCATTCGTTAATGGCAGGTAGCTAACCAGAATAGTTGTGTGAACCAGCGAGGAGGAACGTAGTCTCAAACTAGATCCATTGAAGTACAATTGTATTGCATTTATCTGTGCATGACTCGTATGGTTCCATTTATAATTAATATGATTATATTTAATATATTTAAATTGTGAAATTTGTAGATAATTTTATTTATTTTAAATATATACATAGAAAAAATTATTCATGAAGTCTACACATTTTCAAATATTAAAAAACTATACAATATAACATTTGTATGAACTTCACCCATAATCAATTGCTCAATCCTCCCTTCTTGTTGAGCAAATTAAAAGTATTTTGTAAGACCATGGAATTTTCAAACTTGTATCTCTTTTAATACTGACTTATTTGCAAAAAATTAACCTAAGATGATTTAACCTCGAGATGATTTAATAAGAATGAATAATATGTTTATTTTTTATTTAAAATTTTAGAGAGAAAAATGTCCCTTTAATATTTAATATATTTAAATTATGAAATTGATAGATAATTTTCTTTATTATAGTTAATGCTCATTTATATACGTATAGAAAAAATTATTTATGAGGTGTATACATTTTCAAATATTATGGGAGAGGTTGAAGTTGGAGTCACTTTTGTTCCTAAGCTTAGTTAAATTTGCAAATTCTATTAAAAATAAACAAACTAAACATTTAAGTATTTATAGAAGAATTATATACATATATTCAATGTTATAAGCATCAAAAGGTTTAAAAGAATTTTTGAAAAAAACTTTACACCCCAAATCTTAAACTGTGTAAGAAAGAAACTTATAATTTCAATGTTCTTATTTGGAAATTTTCATTGAATGTTTAAAGTTCCATTTTCTTTTTCTTTCAACTATGTTGAATTTAGTTTTTAGTTATATTTTTAATGTTGGAGAAAATAACTATTTTTTTCATGTGTAATTAGATTAGTGATTTCATGTGTTAGGGTTGTGGATTCAGGCATTGAAGCAACACACCATGATATTTCAAATTTAAAAATGATCGTTTGAGTCCTAGGTAGCTTAGAATCCTACTTGTTTTCAAAATAAGGATGCACTCCCATTTGATTCTCACGAATAGGTTGTAATCATGAGGCTCTCGCTCAAGAGTGGACCTTCGCAAAATCTTGTGACGTCTTGTCACAAACAAAACTATCAAACTGAAAACACATCATTTTTCTCCTTCAAAGAAAAAAAAATTCACATCATGTGAATATGTCCATGTACTCTTACATATTGGTGTACAAAACCATCAACCAAACACAAGTTGACAAAACATGCCTTTTCAAACAACTGACTCTTAAGTCAAATAATAGAGCTCATGTACAAATTTCCATATTTGTTGCATTTAAGTGTGCCTAACATAACTCTACTTTCAACATCTTGCTTCATGCAACATGCACCATACTTTGAATTTGCAAAGAAATTCATGAAACATCAAAATACATGCTAGGCCTTAATTGGATAAGAAATCTAACCATTTGTCAGCAAACCATTTCAATGGTGCTTCTTCTTCTTTCAACTATGTTGAATTTAGTTTTTAGTTATATTTTTAATTTTGGAGAAAATAACTATTTATTTCATGTGTAATTAGATTAGTGATTTCATGTGTTAGGGTTGTGGATTCAGGCATTGAAACAACACCATTATATTTCAAATTTAAAAATGATGGTTTGAGTCCTAGGTAGCTTAGAATCCTACTTGTTTTCAAAATACGGATGCACTCCCATTTGATTCTCACGGATAGGTTGTAATCATGAGGCTCTCGCTCAAGAGTGGACCTTCGCAAAATCTTGTGACGTCTTGTCACAAACAAAACCATCAAATTGAAAACACAGATCATGTAAGAAACATAGCTCGCTGACATATCATTTTTCTCCTTCAAAGAAAAAAAAATTCACATCATGTGAATATGTCCATGTACTCTTACATATTGGTGTACAAAACCATCAACCAAACACAAGTTGACAAAACATGCCTCTTCAAACAACTGACTCTTAAGTCAAATAATAGAGCTCATGTACAAATTTCCATATTTTTTGCATTTAAGTGTGTCAACATAACTCTACTTTCAACATCTTTCTTCATGCAACATGCACCATACTTTGAATTTGCAAAGAAATTCATGAAACATCAAAATACATGCTAGGCCTTAATTGGATAAGAAATCTAACCATCTGTCAGCAAACCATTTCAATGGCGCTTCTTTTTCTGTCAACTATGTTGAACTTAGTTTTTAGTTATATTTTTAATGTTGGAGAAAATAACTATTTATTTCATGTGTAATTAGATTAGTGATTTCATGTGTTAGGGTTGTGGATTCAGGCATTGAAACAACACACCATGATATTTCAAATTTAAAAATGATGGTTTGAGTCCGAGGTAGCTTAGAATCCTACTTGTTTTCCAAATAAGGATGCACTCCCATTTGATTCTCACGAATAGGTTGTAATCATGAGGCTCTCGCTCAAGAGTGGACCTTCGCAAAATCTTGTGACGTCTTGTCACAAAAAAAACCATCAAACTGAAAACACATCATTTTCTCCTTCAAAGAAAAAAAAATTCACATCATGTGAATATGTCCATGTACTCTTACATATTGGTGTACAAAACCATCAACCAAACACAAGTTGACAAAACATGCCTCTTCAAACAATTGACTCTTAAGTCAAATAATAGAGCTCATGTACAAATTTCCATATTTGTTGCATTTAAGTGTGTCTAACATAACTCTACTTTCAACATCTTGCTTCATGCAACATGCACCATACTTTGAATTTGCAAAGAAATTCATGAAACATCAAAATACAGGCTAGGCCTTAATTGGATAAGAAATCTTTAACCATTTGTCAGCAAACCATTTCAATGGCGCTTCTTTTTCTTTCAACTATGTTGAATTTAGGTTTTAGTTATATTTTTAATGTTGGAGAAAATAACTATTTATTTCATGTGTAATTAGATTAGTGATTTCATGTGTTAGGGTTGTGGATTCAGGCATTGAAACAACACCATTATATTTCAAATTTAAAAATGATGGTTTGAGTCCTAGGTAGCTTAGAATCCTACTTGCTTTCAAAATAAGGATGCTCTCCCATTTGATTCTCATGAATAGGTTGTAATCATGAGGCTCTCGCTCAAGAGTGGACCTTCGCAAAATCTTGTGACGTCTTGTCACAAACAAAACCATCAAACTAAAAACACATCATGCAAGAAACATAGCTCGCTGACATATCATTTTTCCCCTTCAAAGAAAAAAAAATTCACATCATGTGAATATGTCCATGTACTATTACATATTGGTGTACAAAACCATCAACCAAACACAAGCTGACAAAACATGCCTCTTCAAACAACTGACTCTTAAGTCAAATAATAGAGCTCATGTACAAATTTCCATATTTGTTGCATTTAAGTGTGTCTAACATAGCTCTACTTTCAACATATTGCTTCATGCAACATGCACCATACTTTGAATTTGCAATGAAATTCATGAAACATCAAAATACATGCTTGGCCTTAATTGGATAAGAAATCTAACCATCTGTCAGCAAACCATTTCAATGGCGCTTCTTTTTCTTTCAACTATGTTGAATTTAGTTTTTAGTTATATTTTTAATGTTGGAGAAAATAACTATTTATTTCCTGTGTAATTAGATTAGTGATTTCATGTGTTAGGGTTGTGGATTCAGGCATTGAAACAACACCATTATATTTCAAATTTAAAAATGATGGTTTGAGTCCTAGGTAGCTTAAAATCCTACTTGTTTTCAAAATAAGGATGCACTCCCATTTGATTCTCACGAATAGGTTGTAATCATGAGGCTCTCGCTCAAGAGTGGACCTTCACAAAATCTTGTGACGTCTTGTCACAAAAAAAACCGTCAAACTGAAAACACATCATGCAAGAAACATAGCTCGCTGACATATCATTTTTCTCCTTCAAAGAAAAACAAATTCACATCATGTGAATATGTCCATGTACTCTTACATATTGGTGTACAGAACCATCAACCAAACACAAGTTGACAAAACATGCCTCTTCAAAAAACTGACTCCTAAGTCAAATAATAGAGCTCATGTACAAATTTCCATATTTGTTGCATTTATGTGTGTCTAACATAGCTCTACTTTCAACATCTTGCTTCATGCAACATGCACCATACTTTGAATTTGCAAAGAAATTAATGAAACATCAAAATACATGCCAGGCCTTAATTGGATGAGAAATCTAACCATCTGTCAGCAAACCATTTCAATGGCGCTTCTTTTTCTTTCAACTATGTTGAATTTAATTTTTAGTTATATTTTTAATGTTGGAGAAAATAACTATTTATTTCATGTGTAATTAGATCAGTGATTTCATGTGTTAGGGTTGTGGATTTAGGCATTGAAACAACACCATTATATTTCAAATTTAAAAATGATGGTTTGAGTCCTAGGTAGGTTAGAATCCTACTTGTTTTCAAAATAAGGATGCACTCCCATTTGATTCTCATGAATAGGTTGTAATCATGAGGCTCTCGCTCAAGAGTGGACCTTTGCAAAATCTTGTGACGTCTTGTCACAAACAAAACCATCAAACTGAAAACACATCATGCAAGAAACATAGCTCGTTGACATATCATTTTTCTCCTTCAAAGAAAAAAAAATTCACATCATGTGAATATGTCCATGTACTCTTACATATTGGTGTACAAAAACATCAACCAAACACAAGTTGACAAAACATGCCTCTTCAAACAACTGACTCTTAAGTCAAATAATAGAGCTCATGTACAAATTTCCATATTTGCTGCATTTAAGTGTGTCTAACATAAGTCTACTTTCAACATCTTGCTTCATTCAACATGCACCATACTTTGAATTTGCAAAGAAATTCATGAAACATCAAAATACATGCTAGGCCTTAATTGGATAAGAAATCTAATCATCTGTCAGAAAGCCATTTCAATGGCGCTTCTTTTTCTTTCAACTATGTTGAATTTAGTTTTTAGTTATATTTTTAATGTTGGAGAAAATAACTATTTATTTCATGCGTAATTAGATTAGTGATTTCATGTGTTAGGGTTGTGGATTCAGGCATTGAAACAACACCATTATATTTCAAATTTAAAAATGATGGTTTGAGTCCTAGGTAGCTTAGAATCCTACTTGTTTTCAAAATAAGGATGCACTCCCATTTGATTCTCACGAATATGTTGTAATCATGAGGCTCTCGCTCAAGAGTGGACCTTCGCAAAATCTTGTGATGTCTTGTCACAAACAAAACCATCAAACTGAAAACACATCATTTTTCTCCTTCAAAGAAAAAAAAAAATTCACATCATGTGAATATGTCCATGTACTCTTACATATTGGTGTACGAAACCATCAACCAAACACAAGTTGACAAGACATGCCTCTTCAAACAACTGACTCTTAAGTCAAATAATAGAGCTCATGTACTTTCAACATCTTGCTTCATGCAACATGCACCATACTTTGAATTTGCAAAGAAATTATTGAAACATCAAAATACATGCTAGGCCTTAATTGGATAAGAAATCTAACCATTTGTCAGCAAACCATTTCAATGGCGCTTCTTTTTCTTTCAACTATGTTGAATTTAGTTTTTAGTTATATTTTTAATTTTGGAGAAAATAACTATTTATTTCGTGTGTAATTAGATTAGTGATTTCATGTGTTAGGGTTGTGGATTCAGGCATTGAAACAACACCATTATATTTCAAATTTTAAAATGATGGTTTGAGTCCTAGGTAGCTTAGAATCCTACTTGTTTTCAAAATAAGGATGCACTCCCATTTGATTCTCACAAATATGTTGTAATCATGAGGCTCTCGCTCAAGAGTGGACCTTCGCAAAATATTTTGATGTCTTGTCACAAACAAAACCATCAAACTGAAAACACATCATGCAAGAAACATAGCTCGCTGACATATCATTTTTCTCCTTCAAAGAAAAAAAATTCACATCATGTGAATATTTCCATGTACTCTTCCATATTGGTGTACAAAACCATCAACCAAACACAAGTTGACAAAACATGCCTCTTCAAACAGCTGACTCTTAAGTCAAATAATAGAGCTCATGCACAAATTTCCATATTTTTTGCATTTAAGTGTGTCAACATAACTCTACTTTCAACATCTTACTTCATGCAACATGCACCATACTTTGAATTTGCAAATAAATTCATGAAACATCAAAATACATGCTAGGCCTTAATTGGATAAGAAATCTAACCATCTGTCAGCAAACCATTTCAATGGCGCTTCTTTTAGTTGCACTTCATCATGTGAATCATCTTGACCCTCATCTATTATGAAATCCTCTTTTCCATTATTATTTTCATTTTTTATATCCCCTCTTGGATAACCATAATATCTTGAAATGGAGCTAGCCAACTCAAATATAGTATTGCAAATCCCTGGCTAAGTTATATGAGGATTACATATGGTCTTGAATGAGCATTTGGACTCTTTAGATATGCATACCAATTATGTTCATATAACACAACAAATAGATGATTTAATTTACAAATGTCACATAGAAGTCATATTTATCTCATGGGCCTTCAACTTAAATTATATAATCATTTGACCCCCAGAAATGTCATTTAATACCTCAAAATGACTCCAAAAGGTTTTAGACCTGAATTCTCCACCCCCCATTAAAATGACCCTACAAGTTGATTCTTTCAGTTTTTTCACTCTATAAGCATCAACGTACGATTATGCATGATGGAGAATCTCTAGCACTTTCCTTTGTTAATATATTTAATAATCTCAATATTTATTTAAAAGTATCAATAGTATTTCGACCATGAGATTTGAACAATGTGATGTCGTTGAAATACTATTGATACTTTTAAATAAATATTGAGATTATTAAATATATTAACAAGGGAAAGCGCTAGAGATTCTCCATCATGCATAATCGTACGTTAGATTTGGTGATAATTGTCTCCATATTTTGGCTTTCTGACCCGCAAAACATAATTATTTTACAAGGGAGGAAGGAGGGATGATCACATTGACTTGCTTGATGACATGTCTATGAAGATTAACTACCTTGAACTATTTTTTTGCGTAGGAAAAGAGACACATTCCCATGTCTAATCATGAAAACGTTCTTTGATATTGTTAATGCCTCTAGTGTTTACTTCTACAAGTTCTATAGGCAGAGTCTGTAAAGGGCCAGGTAGCCTCTGGATCTCATCTTTTATGAAAGGTGACATATCTAGTAAATGCCCCTGGAATCAATCTTTGGAATGGATCTAAATAGAATTTCTTCATTTTAATATCCGTAAAACACAACAACTTTAAGGTAAACTATGTATATGTTCCATTCATCATGAACACAAACTTCACAAGCTTGAGGTAATGAACACGAAATAAAATTCCTTCTTGGAACAACTTCATGTGCCTCCTTGGCTTTGGAGCATTTTCCATGTTTTCCATAACCAAGACCCAAATAATTAGGCCCTTCTTGAAGAACATTTGGCTCAACTATGCCTTGTACATTCTTGCCTTTAAAACCCTTTACTTTCATAGCACATTTTCATCAAAAATTTGGACCTTATTCCTCTAATGTCTCTCAAAAGCACGTACACATTCATTTTCAGAGGAAATTGAAGGCAGAAACCAATAGTTAATTCTTCTAACTAACCTTGACTAAAATGAGCTAAATTGTACTTTGATACGAACTTGATTTAAAATGTCCACCCCACATTAGGCACCAATGATTATAACCTTTAATGGGCTAGCACTAGTTTGTAATCATCATCTCAAAATGACCTAGTAGATGAAAAATTACCATGTTTGTAATCATCATTTCACACCATCTACATATGACCCTTCTACACATTATATGATTGAATTTATGGTAGGTCATCCCCTCTACCTAGACCATGATTGATTGTGACATTAGGTGAATACAGGAAATTTGATAAGGAATGCATCACTATAAGTTTGTCCTCGTCCACCCACTCCATATCCAGTGATTGCCTATTTTTTCTCTTCCAACATTTTATTTTGGAAATTCATTTTGGTAGTTAATTCTACTAATAGTAACAACACACCTGGAAGTCAAAGAAATTGTTATATACACTACTAAACTCAATTAACATTGTTTGTTATTGGACTTTACAATAACAAACAATGTAGAGTTCATTAATGTAGTAGTGTATATGATAATTTCTTTAACTTCTAGGTGTGGTGTGGCTATCGATAAAATTAGTTGCTAATGAATTTCGAGAATAGAAAGTTGGAAGTGGAAAATTGAGAAATCACTAGCTATGGGGTGGATGGAGGAGGACAAACTAGAAACTATCCTCTGCTTATAAATTGTATTTTATTCACTTGTTGTCACAATCATTCATGGGATAGGTAGAGAGGATGACATGCCAAAAATTCATGCATATAATATGTAGAAGGGGTCATGTATGAGATGGTGTGAAGTGATGATGATTGACATGGTAAATTTTCATCTGCCAGGTCATTTTGAGATGATGATGACAAACCAATACTAGCCATTTTAAGGTTATAACCATTAACAAGAAATATGGGGAAGGAAATTCAAATGTCTCATCATGGAAATTATAAAAATTGTAAGGATGGGGTTATAAGCGTTATGGAAATTCTAAGTGCCAAATTCTAAGGAACAAGCCATATTTGCTTCTCAAAAATTTTATTTGATATATTCTTAAAAAACCAAGTACAAATTGTAGTATTCCTAGAATCATGCTTTACATAAGGTAAAATTGGGGAACTCATGACTTGTACTATAGATAAAAAAACATTTACCCTTACCAAAAAAATATATGATAAAAATTGACAAACTACATAAGCTTAAGCTTAAGGGGATATAATCCTTCTTGCCTTCCATATAGATAATGAAAATGATTGTTCCAAGTCTCATGTTGCTTCTCATGTTATTTTATAAACCATGATTGGAAAGAAAAATAGGAGGGAAGAAATGTAAGAAATATAGAACATACTGGATTTAACAGCCCCAAACTGGATTTTACTCTCAAGTACTGGAACCTCTACAAAGGTTCGACCTGGAAACATAGTTTTTCCTTAGGTTTCTCCACTGGTTCTATGTCAAACTTGGATAACCTACAGTTCAATATCCTTCTTTTCATTTTTTATATCCCCTCTTGGATAACCATAATATCTTGAAATGGAGCTAGCCAATTCAAATATAGTATTGTAAATCCCTTGCTAAGTTAGATGAGGATTACATATGGTCTTGAATGAGCATTTGGAATCTTTAGATATATATCTAAAGAGTCCAAAATCTCATTCAAGACCATATGTAATACATAGCCTCCTCATCTAATATATAAAACTTTAATCCATGTGCTTAACCTTAACATTGACACAAATGGAATACAATTTTACTCACTGCTTTATGATAGAAAAATATGGAGATGAATATTGCCCACATATCCGAAGTCAAAAGGGATAGATTAAAAAGGGATGCTCTGGTCATCTATAAAAGATAAATTAAAGAAGCATGACATATTAAAGTAATGTAAATTAGATATGCGTACTAATTATGTTCATATAAAGGTGACATATCTAGTAAATGCCCCTACAGTCAATCTCTGGAATGGATCTAAATAGAAGTTCTTCATTTTAATATCCGTAAAACACAACAAATTTAAGGTAAACTATGTACATGTGTCATTTCTCCTACAAACTAAAGTGTATAAGTAGTAAATTTTATACCAAGTGTGCTCCCACCATGTAAAGTTCAATTTGGTGAATTTATCATTTTTATAATATATTTTTCAATTAAATTTTGTTTCACACATGATCAATTATTGCTTTGAAAGTTGTGTTCTACATAATTTGTGTACACTAAATAACAAATTGATTTTTTGAAATCTATTTTGTGAATGTCGACCAATAGATATATAGCATGGAGGATGAAAGACGAAGATCAGCCGAATCCCATATGGAGGTTCAGGGATTGGAGGATGTTCACGGTATTTAAATATAATCTTAAATATCCATACATGTGTGTACATATGGAATTGATTTTTTTATTAACTTTGTGAGTGAAATTAGTTGTTAATAAGTTTCATATTTTAATTTTTAGGAGGCAAGAGGAGAAGGGTTTCTACTCCATCCATGGAGTGTGGCCAAGGTTCAACCGGTCGAGGTATGAGTGGTAGCAGGTTGCGGGAAGGGGGTGATATTTATTCCCCGAAGGCCAATCAACGGCTGCTAGTTCTCAACAGGGTCACTGTGGGTCTAGTTCTCAGCAACGTCATTCTGGGTCTGGTTTTCAGGAGGGTCATGTTGGAGAAGATGTTAACCAACAACATCAAGGTTGCCATCAATTTCAATATTTTTTCATTAAATTTGTACAACTTTTTTTACACGTGTTTTTTCTAATATACGAAATTTTATATATATTGATGCAGAGGCTGAAAATGTTCGAGCCAGTGGTCAAAATAGACGCAGGGTAGCACGCTACATTGAAGAAGAAGGCTGTCAACCCAGCACAACTTATCCGGCTGCGATTACCGATATACCATGGGAAACGAACATGGCGGAATGCACCTTACAAAGGTGTCAAAGCCTTCATGCAAAATTCCAAAGAGATCTCGAGGCTTTGTCTCTACCTGCTGAGAGTAGACAAAGCCTTGAAATAGTTACACATTTATTGAGTGAAATGGTAAAAGTGTACAAAAATTTGGGGCCAATGACTGATTCTTTTGTAGAACTGATGAGAAAGAGAAAAGAAACAGTGATAGGTCCCGATAAATGGCAGGACATAAAACAAAAAGTTTCAAGAGTAGATGCTAAGTCAATGTTTAATTATAAGGAAGGGCCAAAAAGAAAAATGTTGAAGGTGCAGTATTTCAAGCACCCAGACAAAGCTGGTTATTTGTATGATCGACATCTTGCAGCCTTTGGAAGGCTTCCATGGAACGATGAGGTTCTTGTTTATTTTGCACAAATGTTTTATGTAGAATATTTTTTGGGTATGAAACCCGACTACAATGACCTTCCTTCAGAATTTTTTGGCCCGGGGAGAGGTCGATTATATCAACATAAGGGCGCTAAGCGAGATGTGGAGTTGCCTCGCCCTGAGCCGCCATTGGTGAGTCGACCGTTTCGAGTCGAAACCCTGCAATCAGAGATGGATGCGACTTCTCAAATAAGTCGTGAAGAAAGAGATGTTATGATCGAGAATGTTCATAGCGGATTGAGTGGAGTCGATATTTTTTTAAATCGACAAAGAGCACGTGAAAATGCACGTGCCAATTTTGTTTATCATACAGATGAGGAGATTTACAACATGAAATTTGAAGATCTCCGAACATATGCAATAAATTGTCGCAATGGTCTGCAAGACCTAATTTTTCATGTGGAAGAGGGCACCAGAACGGTATGTGTTAGTGACCTTAGGGTTTGAAAATATATTTACATATACATGTGTACAATTTGTAATAAATACATGTGTATGTACATGTATACATTTATTTGTATGTGTACATTAATCTAACAAAAATGTATGATTATATGTTAAAACACAATTTGCAGTTCTCAGGCATGATGCGTGATGAAAATGTTAATATTACGTTCGGGACCTCTGGCTCAAACGATGCAGATGGGTCTGACCATCATGATATGTTGGCACATGTATGTTAGTGTTTTTTAAGTGACTCTAAAATAAATAATTGTTGCTACACATGTACATGTATGTATATATATAATTTGATAAAATGTTTTAACAGGTACCGATTCCGTCTGATGTTTTTGGGATGGCGGTACCTTCTTCTTCCTTAGGAGATATACCTTCTACTTCATTGGGAGATGTACAAGTATGGACAATTTTTCAAAAGTTCAAAATTTATGTTACCTCAAAAAGTTCCATTAAAAATTGAGATATATAGAGAGAGAGATCTATATTTTGAGTTATTTAAAATTTTTGAATTTAGGTTTGTATAGAAGATTTTTTTAATCCGAGGACTCTAGTGACGGAGATAGGAACATCCACAGCATTTGAACAAGTTGTCTTTAGTTCTTTTTTTAGTATTATTGAAAATAAGTTTATATATGTACACGTGCATTTTCATTTGAAAGTTTTTAATTTATATAAATTATTTATGTATATATATATATATATTTATATTTAACTGTATATGTATATTGTACAGGTTACCACTGCAGATTTTTCTATGGCAGAACCTATTCATCAAATGGAGAGGGAACCTTACGAGGTATTGCATGATTTTTTTGTTATATTTTGTTTTTTACATGAAGTTCTAGATATATATATTCTCGTTCATTTTTAAAACTTTAAATTTTAATGTTCAAGTACATGTGCATTGTGTATGTAGGTTTCCTATTCACAGGATAGGGCGCTACCCGAGACCCAGACGCTAGATCCTCCATTTGATGGACAAGATTTACAGTAGATTTGATTTCAAAATTTAGATGGTTTTAAAATTTGTTAAACTTGATACATTTTGATACTCAAGTGAGATTTACAATTTTTGGACATATTTTATTACAATGTTATTATATAATTTGTTTTATTTAATTTTTGGATGGTTTTAGTACTTTTGGCATGTGAATGTGAAGTAATGTTGTCATCTGAATTACATTTGACATGTGATATTTAATGTTAAATGTTTTTGTTGGATAGTTGAATTATAATTGGCATGGTATCTGAAGTTTTTAAAACTACATGAATGATAGAATGTGAACCTACATTTGCACATGTGGTAAATTGAAATGTTACTTGTAACAAGACAATCCCCGTTGATTTCATTACAGTATATGTTGATTTTTGATTTGATATAATTGCATGTATGATGGTACATTACTTGTAAAGTCATTGGATTAATAGTGTTCATTGATTTCAGTGTAAGCGCAAAAAATTATTGACAATGTAGAACGATTTTTGTGTTATAATAATTAAACCTAATAATAATGGAGAGCAAGAGAGACTTGAGGTATGGTGTTTACTACAAGAGTTCGAGCTAAATATTTAAATGGTTTACCTATGTGTTGATTTCTGATTTGATATAATTGCATGTATGATGGTACATTACTTATAAAGTCATTGGATTAATAGTGTTCATTGATTTCAGTGTAAGCGCAAAAAATTATTGACAATGTAGAACGATTTTTGTGTTATAATAATTAAACCTAATAATATTAGAGAGCAAGAGAGACTTGAGGTATGGTGTTTACTACAAGAGTTCGAGCTAAATATTTAAATGGTTTGTACCTATGTGTTGATTTCTGATTTGATATAATTGCATGTATGATGGTACATTACTTGTAAAGTCATTGGATTAATAGTGTTCATTGATTTTAGTGTAAGCGCAAAAAATTATTGACAATGTAGAACTATTTTTGTGTTATAATAATTAAACCTAATAATATTGGAGAGCAAGAGAGACTTGAGGTATGGTATTTACTACAAGAGTTCAAGCTAAATATTTAAATGGTTTATGATTTATGATTTATACTTTCTTTTTAATATAATCGATACGGAAAGATGACAAAAGTAATAAGGGTGACAATAAGAATAGAAGTTCAGAAAATAGTTTAAGATTGATCACAAGAATTAAGAGAATGTATCGGTCCATCATTGGTATGGCTTGTGCTGCAACCATGAAGTCTCGTCCCAACACCATAGAATGATCATCCATGTCAATGACTCTTAAGTCTATCTTTCCAAACCATGACCCTACTCTCACATGTGTGCCTTTCATGACACCAGTCACTACTTTCATCCTCGAATTGACCGTCTTGAAAGCACTCAACTCTTTCTCGATGCTAGCCTTCCTCTTTCTAAGAGATGAAGCTACCTTTCGACTTAGGAAGCTATGGGTAGCCCCCGTGTCTATCAAAGCAGAGAACTTTTTCCCATGTACGGTTGTAGACACGAATCTCAAGTCCAAGGAACTTCAATCATCATTCCTTCTCCTTGTCTTGCGCCTTACTTCCACAATCTTCTTCAACATTTCCTCTTCCAATATGTATTTCGAACTAGCCCTTGGCTTAACAGTACTTTTCACATATCTCTTCTCATGAAGCTCCATAGAACAATCTAATCCTGGGTCTGCTTGAATTGGTTCAAGCTCTTTCCTTTTCGAATTCTGTCTAATTGCTCCAATACGACATATATTGACTCCTTCTAAATGAAGTGCACCAATCCTCATAGTGTGGTCGTCTTCTTTTCCAAGTGTGCCAACACATGCATTTTCTTTCTTCAAACCAATACGTTTCGGATCAAGAAAGTCCCTCTTGATCTTATCTTCCATGTTCTTGACTTTAGCCTGCAACGTGGTGCTTCTTTCCTTCAAGTGAGCCCTTTCCATAAAGAGTTCTTGAAGTCTTTGTTCACCTTGTCGTATCTCCATGTCAAGCTTTTCAATTTCAGCAGTTTGTCCATATAGTCCATCCTTGGAATTTCTTGGGTGAAAAACCAAGTAGGTTGAACCAACTTTGGTCTAGTGCATTGGAATTCATTAAAGAATTGGTCATTGGCACTGCTTCAAGCTAGGAGTGAGCATCGTCACCAACCTACATTGAATATTTTACACTCCCTAGGGTAAATGATACTTTAAATTGATTGATAGTCTAAGACTTTCGAATTTTTCTGAATGCCAAATGATCTTACAAAGTTAGTATTTATAATATCCTAGTAGGTCATTCGGTGACAACTTTTACTGGAAACTTGAAACAACTTTGGCATGTGATATTTAATTTGTTAAATGTTTTTGTTGGATAGTTGAATTATAATTGGCATGGCATGTGAAGTTTTTAAAACTCGAGTTTTGGATGGTTTCAATCTACATTTTGCATGTGATATTTAATAAACTTTAAATGTTTAATGTTAAATAATGTTGCACAATATATAATCAAAAGGGTTTTAAAACTTAAAGTTTTGGATGGTTACAACCTACATTTTCACATTTGATAGATTGAAATTATGTTACTTGTAACAAGACAATCCCCATTGATTTCGTTGTATATGTTGATTTCTAATTTGATATAATTGCATGTATGATGGTACATTACTTGTTAAGTCATTGGATTAATAGTGTTCATTGATTTCAGTGTAAGCGCAAAAAATTATTGACAATGTAGAACGATTTTTGTGTTATAATAATTAAACCTAATAATATTGGAGAGCAAGAGAGATAAGGTATGGTGTTTACTACAAGAGTTCGAGCAAGTCATTCGGTGACAACTTTTACTGGAAACTTGAAACAAAGAGAATCTATATTTGGCTAGGACATCATGTAAGATGCCTGACATAAACAGTAAAATTGTACTCATGTAAGTTTAAAAGCTGAGATTCGGGCAAGTGGGGACAACCACTTGTTACCTCGTCCCTTGGAGGCTAGGCCATATGGGGACCGAATCTGACCTTACAAAATAAAGTGAAATAATTTGTACAATATGGTCAGTTACTGATATACAAGAACAATTAATTTCATTCTAGAATATATATATATATATATATATATATATATATATTCAATACATATAACATTTTTCATCAATGCACATGTATAGAAAAACTACTTTCAGTTGATACTAGAGCACGTGCTTGTACCCAAACAATTTGTAACATGTGCAAACCACAAATAACATAAGCAGCTCAATTTTTAGTTGAGTACTGGAAGTTCTAAAACATATTTAATCCAAATATAATAATTTTTTGGACACTTCACTCAAAAAAAATCTAATGGAATTACATCCTCAATAATCCGTTCATGATCGGATTTTGACATTTTCCATTTCTTAATTTTCGATTTTTTCTTTGATTGAACTTCTATCAACTTGATGCGTGCTGCACACACCAAGTGACTATATTGACAACTTATGGAATCAGGTTCATAGTCTTCAAAGTAAAAAAAGTATCCACTTTGACGAGTTTGTTTGAAAAAATAACCTTTCAGTATAATAGACCCTCTGTCATACTGAAATCTGTGATCATTATAGTCTTTTAATAATTTTATTTTTCGTTCAGTGCAACGCATCAAATAATACTTCACATTTTCATCATTGTCAATAGGTGCAATTACAGCAAAAACAACTCCTACACAATAAAATAAATTTAACATTTAATTATGCATATTTAAATTTATTTCTAGATCTTTAAATCATTAGAAAGTAATTCAAATGTTACCTTCTCTAACAAGATTAGAAACTCGATCACCATCGGATGATTTTGTAGTTTCCTCTGATTGCATTTCTTCAAAGATTGCAACAGACATTTTTCCCTTCGTATTTAGCTCTGTATGTTTCCAATCGTTCACATACATTTTGTTTTCACAAACATCAATGGATTTTGTGTTGTCTATGCAAACATCACAAAAACAAGAATATTTTATTTTATCCAATGCAAACACATTTCTGGACAATTTTGTTTGAATTGAATGCAATTTTCGAGTCCCTTTTACTGTTTCAATGTCATTTCCAATTGATCTATCTACGTCTTCGATTCCAATATGCCAGAAAAACCTTTATATGGAAAATTAGAAAAAGAATTTGTAAATATGATATCAAAATAAAATTAAAAATAATCATTGCATGATAAATGTACAATGTTTAAAATTATATTTCCAATATAAATTAAATTGAATGTACCTTCGCACTTCTCTTGATGGGTTAATCTCATGGCTTAGAGCAGTTTTGCACCATTGAACAACTTCTTCAGCGTTCACAAGTCGGCGTGCATAGTGGTTCATTTGATATCTTCGAAGTACTCATTTTATGCATGCTCCTGCACCGTCATGTTCTCCTTTTCCATGGCCAGTCTCAAAGAAATTCCAACAATGTTTAATGGAGGTTTTCTTATGAAGACGACACAACCAAAAAAATGATCGTGCAGATTTGAATTGACCTGCGCATCCGTCCGACCATATCCAATGTTCATTGAATGTTATTCCACGATTTTTCAATGAATCATAAATTTTTCCAAAACAATGTTGTACAAAACATGTATCATGCGTACGATCGTCACTGATATAAAAATGATATTCTTTAATGATATGTCGATTTTCACTCGTGCTTTCTATATGATCGAAATTTTGTTCAGCATGTCTATATAGAATATGGACGAGCATGGAGACTTGGTCAGAGTGATAGTATTCACTCTGAATTTCTTTTTGTGGAACAAATGTGTAGTTTTCTGCAAAATCAATCACTGAAAAAATGGTCCCTACTGGAAAAATTCACGAGATTTTTTGAATTGCAAGTCTTGCCATTGAGCTCTATGGGAATGCTTGGTGTATTTGTAAATTTCTACCTCAAACTTTCTCAAAAATTCTATCAGAAAAATTTCGTCTTCTTGTAATTCGATTCTTTTAACACTATCTGCACCTTCAATCGATGTACCGATATATTCATATCTCTTCCATTTCACTTTCATGTTGGACAATGATTGATCATTTATATCAATACGATATTTGTTTTGAAATTTAGTCAAATTTCCACAATCATCGCATTTTTTTCCACCAACACATTTCTTTTTGTAAAATAGTTCATCGCTTTCTCTTTCACATAGAATTTGAGATATGAATTCGCGGATAGTGGAAGGAGGAGGTGAATCCTTCCATAATGTTCTACCAAAATCAAGGAATGTGTCATAATATAACTCAAATTCCACATGATAACGACAACAACAAGTGTCGCGTACGGTGATAGGTTTTACATACCATGGTTTTTGTTGAACAAAAGCACTAAGTGAAACATGAATTTGATGATTTTCTTCTTTGAACTTGTTGAATAACTCTATTTGAGTGGTTTCCAAGAGATGTTTTTCATGTTCTTCGTATTGATTTCGTGCTATTCTTCTTCGCATCACATGTCTTGCAGTCGGTGAAACACGCGAATTGTTCTTCCAATATTCATATATTATTTTCTTAACATCTTCTCCAAGTCTATCTTTGTATGGTTGCCTACAAATAGCTCTCCAACAAGCGAGTTCATCATTTACATCTATTTGTAGTCGAAATTTTCGATGTTTGTGCAGAGTTTTTCGCGAGGTTCCCAGTGCTCGTGCCATAGATGTTAGATTCAAACGATTCTCTTGAGTACTTGGTGAAACCATTGCCATTTGTATTCCTCTACGTATATTTGAAACATTTTTATCTCTAGATCTCTTAATCGACTCTATAGCACTACTCATATTTTTTATCACCTCTTCTTTCATTTTTTTATCTTTGGTTGATTTTCGAATACCCAATAGTGTCGTCGCTTCTTTTAATTTCCTTGATGATAGGAGACCTTTCAATATTTGAGCTTGAACTGTCACTTGCTCATTTTTTAAATACTTTTCAAAAATTCTATCGACACGATATCGT
The DNA here is from genome assembly GCA_034641835.2 of Pinus albicaulis. Taxonomy (NCBI): domain Eukaryota; kingdom Viridiplantae; phylum Streptophyta; class Pinopsida; order Pinales; family Pinaceae; genus Pinus; species Pinus albicaulis. Next base: position 19,768 of record JAXQQM020058307.1, read on the forward strand.
ATAACATGGTCAAGTTTTTTATATCTATATATGTGAGTGTCGACATTTTCTAACATCTCATTATCGATAGTGATTTCATCTGTACATATTCGAAAAAATAGTACATATTCAATAAACCACTAAATTAATAAATATGTCAATAAATATTAGGAAAATTTTAAATATATCAATAGATCATAATATTTACATTTAAATACCTGATTCAATTTCTGCTTGAGGTTGATTTTCTTCTTCAATATTTTGAGGAGTATCTCTGTCTGTTTACATTAAACAAAATATTTTTCAAACTAGTCCATGAAATAAAAATTAAGCTTCACATTTTGCATTGGGAAAACTTTAAAAATATATTAATAGATCATAATATTTACATTTACATACCTGCTTCAATTTCTGCTTGAGGTTGATTTTCTTCTTCAATATTTTGAGGAGTATCTCTGTATGTTTACATCAAACAAAATATTTTTCAAACTAGTTCATAAAATAAAAATTAAGCTTCACATTTTACATTAGGAAAATTTTAAATATATATCAATATATCATAATATTTACATTTACATACCTGCTTCAATTTCTGCTTGAAGTTGATTTTCCTCTTCAATATTTGAGAGGGCTTCTAACTTTCTTTTGCGATATTGTCTCGTCTCTTCTCTACGTGCCTCAGGGTCTCTTTTTCGATCATACTTTCTCGCACAAGTTCTTCGATTTCCCATGATAATAGGGTATGAAGTTCAAAAAATTTCCTTCAAAAAATTAGACAATAACTCAATTACAAAAAATATCACAAAAGATTTAATTTAAAAAAATTTAAAAAAAAATTCAGTGTAAATTTTTTGTAAAAAATACGCAATCCAATCCAAAACACACAATTTAAAAAACACAAAACACGTACATACCTCCAAGAAAAATCACGCCACCTCCAAGAAATGTCTTCCAAAAAAATTCTTTAAATCCAAAATTGTAAAATCAATTTGCTTCCAAGAAATGCTCTTAAACCCAATTCTTTAAACTCAAACTTTGAAGAAAATTTTTTGAACAAAGAAGCTCAAAAGATTTATTTCAACACAAAACACGTACATACCTCCAAGAAAAATCACGCCGCCTCCAAAAAATGTCTTCCCAAAAAGTTCTTTAAACCCAAACTTTGAAGAAAAGTTTTTGAACCCAAACCAAGTCTTTGTAAAATGAGATGAAGTGCGAAATGTGCGAAATTTGTGAATCATTTCGCGGCAATTTATATTGACGCGAAATGTGTTTTTTGTAGGGGGCTCCATAAAACTTTCCGGCCGACAGAGAGTTACACAATAGTTCGGCCGAACTGTTCATAAGAAGTTCGGCCGAACTACTAAGACGTTAGATTTAGCGACTCATAAACGGAAAACATAGTTCGGCCGAACTTGGACTAAAAGTTCGGCCGAACTAACGCGTCACCAATTACGCAAAAGAAGGCTCTGAAAACGGTTCTACAACTTTGGACTAATTAAACTCCATGAAAAGTTGTTAATTAATTATCGGAACAAAGACAAGCATTTTCAGAATTGAATCTACTTTCAGGAAATATAACTTTTATGGAATTTCATAAATGTTTATTAATTTTAATTATTTTTCTAATAAAATAGGTGCAAACAATTTCTGAGGGTCGTCGTGATTCAGTGAAATCAAAATTTTGTATCTCCCAAAATACATTGTAAGAAAAATTGAAAAAATTATGGGGCATTACATTGGTCCGTCGACTCTAATGGGTAGCTTTTAGATTTTTAGTTTATAACTTATATGTTAAGAAATTTCTTGCCACGCGAAACATATCCAAAATATGCAGTTTTTCGTATTGGACCACTTCAAAAAATTCTAGTAATTATGATATGCATCCATTGGCTTTGTAAATATGAAGAAAACAAAGTAGACTCTGTCTAGATTGTTGTAACACATTTTTTTTTTTCAAAAACACAAATTTTCAATGAATACAGCATTGTGACATAACATGACTTCTTATGAATCCTTTGATTGTTAAGAAACACACACTCAAAGAAATTCTAAGTTGACATATCAAATCTGCATAAAAAAATTTCAAAAAATAAGTAATAGAGAGCTAACAAAATTTCTCACAACTTTTATTTTTATCGCAAAATGAAATTCTACACAGAAAAATTGTTATAGTTTGCAGAAAGTTGAAGAACCGAAAAAAATCAAATTTTTTTCTCAAAAAAGGGCAAAAAGTGTAACGCAGCTTCACATTTTCACCCATTATGCCAAAGGGTTGCTAGTCTAAATTCACCTGAAAGAGGAAAAAATGTTAGGAATTTTAGCAGGGTAGGTAGAAATGACTTTTATGTTGATCATGCTATCAATTTTCAGAAATAGCATCGAGGAAGAAGGAAATTTGTGCCAATGGATAAATGCACTGGTCTTCAAAGGACAGAGATCTAAAATTCTGGACACCTCCTGAAAAGGAGCTGCCCTCCCCAAATGGAGCCACTGTTAGTCATCAGTATTTTTCACCTGTTGATGATGACCAGTTTTTAAAAGCCAAGTTTTCTAGAAGTTGATCTCCATTTTGTCAAAACTGTCATCTAGAAAACACCCCTAAACATTTTTTGTCCTCCTACCTTTTCTAATCAGCCTATGATGAGAAAAATCTAGTTGTCATGTCCTATCTAGTTTCAGTGATATAATCCTATGCATCAACTGTCATAAGCTAAAGTCATCTATTGTCATTCACCCTCATCCCCAAGTCATTCATTAACCAACTATTGATAGGAATGTCAGCCACCCTACCTCTGGTCATATGTCATCTTGAAATCTGGTCATACCAAAGAGAATACTCAAAATCTGTCAAAGATCTCCCCTAAGTTGGGCAGTGGCGCTTTAGGAAATCCTCCCTTGGAAAAATCATCCTGAGCCAAAGTCTTTTGTTCAATACTAGCCAACCCTGAATTAGCGCTTAACCTGAAAAGCTTGATACATCCATAGGTCACGCCACTAAAAATTCTTGGTGTCTCAGCAGTACATGTTTCAAAAGCCAAACTGATATTGTGTTGATCTATAGTGTTTCAGTGTCTTTTTCAAAAGAATAGATATACAAAGTATTCCAGAAGATATTGTCAAGCTAAAACATGAGAAGACAATTGCTTCTCATGTTGTTTTGAGCCTGGGATGAAAGTAATAGTCAGAAGAGAAAATTCAATAAACCTATGCAACCATAGTAAAAAAAGGTTAGTAATTAAGGAGAGGCAAGCATATACTCTTCGGATTCAAGTCATGTTGCTCCTGGGGTCAAAAGATTCACAAGGGTATTCTATCAATAGGATACACATCTCAGAGCATGCTCCTCATGGCATATTGTCAATTTTTCACTTTTATTACTTATTGTGATATACCAAGCAGAGATATGCATTACAAGGAAAGATGACACGGTTTGAAAAAAGAAGATGGTTGGGTGACTGTGTTAACCTCCTCCAAACATGAGCAGATGTTTGGGTGAATGTGTTAACCTCCTCCAAAGATGAGAAGATAGTTGGGTCACTTGTTGCAAACCTCCTCCAAGCAAGAGTAGATGGTTGGGTCACTTGTTGCAAACCTCCTCCAAGCAAGAGCAGATGGTTTGGGAATATTTTGATAACCTCCTTTATTTAAAAGCAGATGCTTAAGAAACATGATAAGGGCCTCCTTCATTTAACAAGCAGAGGGTCAGGAGCAGAGGTATGGCCTCATTCAAAGAGCACAAGGATAACTATGCTTCAAATGGCTTGAAAACTTGTTTACACCATTTTCTCCAATGGATGAGACCACTGAAACAATAATAGTGTTTCAAGGGGTGCTTACATGGGTTCACTGTTTGAAAGATAGAGTTGAAATTAGTAGAAAGAAATTGAAGGCTTATGAGTTTAAAATGGTGTTAAACAGATGAAAATCAGTGGTACTATGATGATTCAAGAAGCTTTAACACTGTTACCAATGAAATAGGTAACCACACTATTACCTACTTTTTTTTCGTAGCATAAAAAGCACCCAATTTTGAATAGTGGTGATGCAGAATCACCTTCTTTTCTTTTTTAGCACATTTTTGACACTCTAATATTTTTATTTATGAAGTATGAATATTTTTTTTTAAATGTTAGTGATTTTCATGCTAATTTTGAAACGTATTGATGCAGCATCAACTTTTTTTTTTAGAGCAGTGATTTTCATGCTAATTTTGAAACGTATTGATGCAGCATCAACCTTTTTTTTTTAGAGTGGTGATTTTCATGTTCGTAATAAAAGACAAAACTTAGATAAAAAATATATATATAAAACCAATAAAAATATTTAAAAAAAAAAAAATTAACTCGTAAAAATAAAAAATGTAAACAAAAATAAATTGAAAAAACAAAAGAAAAAAAAAATGTTTGAAAATTATATCAAAAGAAATGACAAAATTTGAAAAAAAAACACATAATTTAAAGAAAAAAAACAAAAATTAACCAAAAAAATAAAAATAAAAAAACATCAAAAACATTTTTTTCTAAGTTATTAAAAAAACCATATAATTAAAAAAAACATTAAATAGAAAATTTAAAAATAATTTAAATTACAAAATTAAAATTTAGATAAAAAAATAAAATACAAAAAAGGAAAAAATTAAATTTAAAAATTTAAATTAAAAAAATAATAATAATAATAAGAAAAAAAATACAAATTTTAAAATTAACAAAAAAAACAAATAAAAAAAAAACAAAATTTAAAATTGGAAAGGAAAATTAAAATAAAGGAATTAAAATAAAAAAATTATCATTAAAAAAGAAAAAAAACAAAAAAACCACGTGCAAATAATTAAAAAACAAATATCCATAAATTTACTATTTTTTTTTTAAATGAAACAATTTATAAATTTTAAAAATGAAAAACTAAATAAACTAAAAGATTAAAAAAAAATGAAATTAAATTAAAATTTAATAAATTTAATAAATAAATTTTAAATTTAAAAAAAAAAATTTAATCTAAAATATTAAATTTAAAAGCAAAATTTAAAAAAAAAAAAAAAAAATTGAAGCAAATTAAGTTTAAAATAAAAAATTTGAATTAAAAAAAATAATTTTCAATTTTTTGAATTTAAAAAATAAATTAAAAATTAAATCAAATTAAAAATTAAAAAATTAAAAAAAAACCAAAATTTTGATCATGGTGGTGCTGCCAATCGGCCTCCCGCCCAGGTGGCGGCGGAGGCCGGCTGCTGGGCGGGCTGTGAGGCTGCATGCAGCCTCCCCGCTCGCCCAGCAGTCGGCCTCCGCCACCACCTGGGCCGCAGGCCGATTCCGGGAATCGCCTTCTCGCGGTGGGAGGCCGATTCTAAAAATTGCCCTCCCACAGCGGGAGGGTGATTCCAGGAATCGGCCTCCCACGATGGTAGGCCGATTTCGAGAATCACCCTCCCGTGGCGGCAGGTCGATTCCGAGAATCGCCCTCTCGCGGTGGGAGGCTGATTCTTAGAATCACCCTCCCGCCACGGGAGGGCGATTCCTGGAATCAGCCTCCTAGGCGATTCTTAGAATCGGCCTCCCACAGGAGGGTGATTCCCGGAATCGGCCTCCCGCCGCAGGAGGCCAATTCCTGGAATCGGCCTTCCGCGATTCCTGGAATCATCCTCCCACGATTCCCAGAATCGGCCTCAAGGCGATTCTCGGAATCAGCCTCCCGCCGCAGGAGGGCAATTCTCAGAATCAGCCTCCCGTTGTGGGAGGCTGATTCTCGGAATCGACCTCCCGCCGCAGGAGGCCGTTTCTCAGAATCAGCCTCCCTCCCAGCGGCCCGCCTCCACCGCCACCTAGGTGGGAGGCCGATTGGTGGCGCCACCACGATAAAAAAATTCATTTTTTTTTTCAATTTCTTTAATTTTTAATATTCTTTTTATTAATTTGATTTTTTTTTTAATTTAATTTTTATATTTGAAATTTAATTTGTTTTAATTTTTTTTTTTTTAATTTTATTCATTTTTTTTGTTTTTAATTTTTTTTTCTAAATTTTGTTAATAATTTTTTTTAAATTTTGTATTTTTTTTTATTTAATTGAATTTTTTTTTTTAATTTTTTTTTTAATTATTAAATTTAATGTTTAATTTTTTCATTCAATTTTTTAAAATTTATTAAATTTTGTATTTTTTTTAATTTATTTAAATTTAATTTTTATTTTTATTTTTATTTTTTATTATTATTTTTCTAATTACATAAAATTTTTATATTTTTATATTTCAATTAAAATTGTGTATTTGAAATTAGATTTTTTTTTTAAATTAAACTTAATATTTTCAAATTAATTTGTTTTTTATTTTACTTTTTATCTAATATATTTTTTTAATTTATTTTTTTCAATTTTTCAATTTTAATTGATTTTTTAGGTTTTTAAGTTTTTATTTTAACAATGTTTTTATTTATTTTTCCTTTATATTTAAAATTTATTGTTTATTTCAAAATTTATTTGTTTATTACAATTTAATATTTTTTTTTTTAATTTAATTTGTTATATTATTATTAACATTTTTGTTTTAAATTTAATAAAATCTAATATATATATTTTTAATTTAAGTTCATATATATATATATATATATATATATATATATATATATATATATATATATATATATATATATATATATATATATTATTTTTATAACTTAAATTTAATTTATTTTTTAAAATCTATTTGTTTTTTAAATATATATATATTTTAAATTTAATATTTTTATTGTATTTTATTTTTCATTTTTCATTTTTAGTTAATTTCAATAATGTTTTTTTTTAATTTTAATTTCAATATTTTTTTTTTATAATTTCTTTCTTTTTTAAATTTGTTTTTTTTTTAATTTAACATTTTTATTTTGTTTTTATTTTTATTTTTTATTTCTATATATTTTGAAATTTTAATCTTTAATTTATTTTTTCTTAAATTTTAGGTTTTTTTTAATGTTTGAATTAAAATTTTTATTTTGTTTTTATTTTTATTTTTTATTCCTATATATTTTTAAATTTTAAGCTTTAAAATGTTTTTATTTTTTAACTTTATTTTTTTCCTTAAATTTTAGGTTTTTTTTAATGTTTGAATTTTAAAAATTAAAAAGTGTTATTTCTATTTTTAAAAATGTCAAAAATATGACACTAATTTTTTTTTTGTTATTACATCATCAATTGGTTTTGTTTTGAGGGTGTTTTTTCAATCCTTTTTTTCAAGAAACAATTTTGTTTTTAGCATAATTTTATAAAATGTTGAAATTTGACCTTAAAAAAAAACCAAGTGCATTCTGGCATACATTTTTTTTGTTTTTGGGGTGTTTTTTCATGTTTTTTGAGTCTTTTTGGGCTAGAGTTCTCGTTTTGAGGTCAGGTTACCTATTTCATCGGTAACAGTGTTCTTTGTTTTTCATGTCCATAAAGGCCTTCTTCAAAGGCAATATGAGGTTAAAATGCCCAAAACTTAGAGCAACTTCATCAAAATAACAAGAAGATAGACTAACTTTGTTTCCTAAAAAGACCTATGCAAATGAATATACAGAGACAGCATGTATGAAGAAAGCAATGACAAAATGTTTCAAGTTCAAGATACCATTCAAAGAAATGGGACTTACCACACTCATAGACAAGAAACAAAATCTGTTGTTTATATGTGATTGCATTAAAGGTTTTTAAAGGCTTCCTCTTTGATAAATAGGTATAGGTCAAGTCTCGGTAAGTACATATGAGGTTTTTTCCACAGTCAAGGAAAATGTTAAAGGTGCCTAACAGTGTTTGACCAACTTCAACAATGGGCATGACAAGTCATCAAACACCAAGAAAGTTGAAATTGTCAAAGAAAATTCTAGAATGGTAAATCGTCTCCTTCCAAGAGATATGGCAAAATATGTATCAACAGTCCTTGATATGGCACTTAAGCAGTGTTCCTTTTTGAAGAACAGAAATGGACAAACAATGACAGGGTTATTGCCTTAATGAAGAAACAGTTAAAGGGATTTTGGCTTTTAAGGAAGTTTCTTTACTTCGGAAAAGGGTCATGTCTATGATGTCTTCAAAAAGAGGTTGGCCTCAGCATTTTTTGTTATAAAACTTGATCGAAAATAGGTCCGATGGGATGTTAAAAAAGTCATATGTTACCAAGAATAGTGATGTGTGTTTGATATAACCAAAAATCCTTTTCAAAGGGAATCCAAACCCTTACGAATTAAATACAAAGGCTTTGAGCTCATTTGAATTATAAAGGCAGAGGAGACCATTTGAAAGGCCCATTTGCAAGTTCATGAAGCCACGGCAAACGTCCACTAGCTTCTTCCTGAAGAAACCAAGCAATTTCGAGCATTTTTCAAGGATTGCATAGCTCCAAGCCTATGCGGCGCGCCTGTAGAAGTGTGTGGCGTGCCTGTGAGCACCAGGATGAAGACTTTTAACTGCTGTGTGGCACATATGTAGCGGTGCGCGGCGTGCCTGTGCGCTCATTCACCAGTGCTCAAAGCCGACCCGACTACCTTATATGCGTAGTGCCCTCTGCTTCAAACGCACCGCTCCTCCATTGGCTTCCAAAAATGATTTTAAAGACTGCTATAACGATCAACCAATGCCCATAAACATTCATCAAGGTACTTCTTCACTTCGTGGAAAATTTTGAAATTGAGAAAGGGTGTTTTTGCTGTCTTTCTCCCTAAGAAAAAATAGTGACTTTGAAACCACTTTATCATCTAAAAAGCGCAAAGAGAAAGGAAGTGATTAAAATTTAGGGCCTTTGGTCAGAATCAAAGATTTTTGTTTCTTGTGGATGTCAAGAATTAGTACAGTGACAGGAGAAGATGTTTTTATCGGTTTTGAGAGAGCCCTAATTGCCTTTAAAAACCTTGATAGCCCACAACTACTATAAAGGGACAGAGTTAGTTTAAGAGGTCTTCAAATCAATATTTGAGAAGCATCTTAACAATATTTTGCAAAGGCTGGAGTTTCTTTAAAAACTCAGAGGATAAATAGTGAATAAAAAGGAGGTTTGTTAGATGAATATTGGAAGCTCTTCTTGTGTTATTAAAAATCTAAAACTATACACAGTTGCTCGACAAATAAACATATGGTTGTAGAGGTCTCAAAACATTTTTGATCATCTAGACAGTGGTAAAGGGGTGAAGGCTTGGTATTTTCAAGAGGTCCTCTCTATGTTATAAGACAATAAACTTTGTGCAGCCCCCAGAGTTCAAAAAGCAGAGTCTGTGTTGAAAGGTTTTCAAGCCAGTTGAAAGGTGTCTTGTTTGCTTTGTGAACAACAGTGAATAGCAAAAGAGCAGTGTTTGGAGGGAAAGGTGTTTTTTTCAAAACAAAGGATATCCTTTTTCATCAAGGAAACACAAACACATCTTTCTCAAAATATTTGCCCAAACACAGTAATAAATTAATTGTGGTTTTCATTTGACAAGTACCTGTTTGATTGGCATCAAAGAGGCACAGTGACTTATAAGGAGGACAAGGTGTGGTGTTGGGAAACCATTTCAAAGACCATTCGAACCAGCTTGTCTTATTCAACCAGCAAAGAGTATCCAAACAAAATTCCTCCCAGGCAAGATAGCAGAAGTGGCCCTCACAAGAGGTTTGAACCTGTTTCAACTAAGGAAGTAAATGCCCATCCTTCAGTTCTATTTAACTTTCATTAAGTTGGATGTCTAGATTTTTTTCAAAGGGTTTAGGAGGTGAAAAGCTATCTCCCCTTGACACATCTATGTGCTTTGAGATTGTAAGGGAAACATTTTCAGCTGGCAAGCTTAGATTTCAATTTTTCTCCTAGATCCATTTTCAGAGCTACCAAAATCTCGTATGTCGGATAAAAATAGTTTAAACAGAGCTACCTAGACTCAGACCAATACAAGCCCTTTTTGAAGCCGGAGCATTGGGATGCATGCCCATCCATCTTTCCTTTTTCATATATGTTGACTAGCTATGCTCCCCTCATGAATATAATCATGAAATATTTCACATGAGAGGGAAGGTTTTCCTGGGTCTATGCTTACCATGTCCAGTTACTCAAGAACTTCATGAGAACCCAATTGTTACGCCTCCCCTTTTTCCTCCACAGAAGTATTGAAAAGATGGCCTCCACTGTTCAAAAGAGACCTCCCTCTTAGTAGCCATCTTTCCTTTTACATCATTCCCTAATCAAGATTGTCATTCTTCATCAACTTGAGAAGAAGGAAATCTCTTGGGACACTTTCATTGCACATCTCGATTTCACCAGTGTTTCTTCATCCCATGCATCTCCTTCACCTTCCACTCGGAATCTTTCTCCTTCTTCTAGTAAGACAATTCCTAAGAAGCTAAAATCTTCCATGCATGATGAAGAAGAGCAACACAGTGAGGAAGAAGAGCATGATGAAGAAGAGCAACATAGTGAGGAAGAACAACATGATGAAGGAGAAAAACACAGTGAGGAAGAACAACATGATGAAGGATAAAAACACAGTGAGGAAGAACAACATGATGAAGAAGAAAAACGCAGTGATGAAAGGCAGCATAGTGGTAAAGAAGAACGCCATGAACAAGACCAAAACAGTGAAGAGGGTAGCCTTCAAAAATACATGCAAGGTGATAGTCAAAGAATTCATGAAGAAGGTAAAAATAGTGGCAAGGATGATGAGGCGAGTAGAAAGGGAAAAGAGAAAATAGAGCATGTGCTAGCTACCTCTCCTAGGCAAGGGGCCATGTTTTCTTCTCCAAAAGTGACAAAGCCCTGAACATCAAGAAAGAGAGGGCCTCAAACTGTAACTCCAAATGTTACTACAGCCCTTTGAAGCAAGGGGAAGTTGCCCAAGAAATCCATTTTTGAATTACCTAAGAGGAGGAAGACCAAGAAGACCACCCAAAATAAGGGAAAGGAGAAGGAAGAAAGAAGCCATGAGAAGGAGAGGGACTTTGACATAATTCAGATGAATAGTGATGATAGCAACAATGAGGCAAAAATCATAGAGTCTCTCTTAATTAATAGAGAAGATCTAATTCATGATCTAAAAGTGGATTTATAGAGGTCTAAAACCCTCATTCACTTTCTGCAAACACAAAACAAGCAGATGAGTGTCCACATGGAGATTTATGAGACACGGGCTATCAAATATAAAAAAGAGGCCTCTAAGGCGCAAATTAAGTTGGAAGAACTCATGGGAGAGTTCAATGATGACGAAGATGAAGATAATCCAAGAAGAAAGAGGCCAAGAACCATGGTATTCAGAAGAGCGTTGGAGAAACAAAAAGAGGAAGAGGCTACCCTTTTCCAATATTTTCCTCTTACTACCTTATTCACCCAAGAGATAGAAAAAAATAGAGAAGCATGGCTTGAGAGGGTGAATGACCACTTGGAGAAGAAGTTGGAGAAGGCCAATAGAGATTTGGACCTTCAAATAAGGATGACTGGGCACTATAAGAAGCTTAATCAATTTTCCCAACGGAAATTGAAAGCCACACAAGAAAAGCTCAAGAAGGCTCAAAAGAGGTGCCCGGTACAAAAAATGAAGAAAGACACATCAAAATTTCAAATTTTGGCCTTCGCTTCTCAGCATGTTTCTGAAAACCCTTAAGGGTCATGCTCACCAAAATTGGGCAAAATTCAACAAGTTTTGGTTTTTTGACATTTTTGGGCTTTTTGCTAAAAATCATGGGCATCGCCATTTCTATTTAAGACATCCTCAAAGGATGAAAATGGTATAATTGGATGCCATAATTTTAGGGGCATCTATACAATGTTTTTCAGATCAATTGAAGATGATTTGGTCCCCCAAAATGGTGAAAAATAGTCACTTTTTCAACACTCTGCCCCGCAGATCAGCAAAGGCAATTTTCAGGGTTTTTAGACACAGGTCAAGTTTTGATAGACTTCCATTGATTATTTTTGGTAAAGAAAATTATTTTCAGAAACTAGACATCCAGAGCTTTCCAACAAGCCATCACGGGCCTCGTTTTGACGCCGCGAAGGCCTCCAAAAGTTGCCCACAATACAAGAGACTTTCTGCTGATATATTTCTTAAGTATTTTTGTGAAAAATGCACTTTTCTAAAGTAATTTTTCCTAACGTGCGTTTAGCTATTTTTGGCTATGGTTAGTTAGGAAAAGTCAAGATAATTTCATTTTTTAGCATTTTTAAGATATTTTTTATAGATATTTTGTGCCTTGGGCTTTGCAAAGCCTCAAGGACAAAATCAGATATTTTTTATGGGCCAATGAACTTGCTAGTTGCGCTAAGAGGTTTTCCCTAATCTTGGCTTATATATTCCAAGACACTTCATTGTAAACAAGGTTGAACTTGATGAATAGAGCAATATATGGTTATACAATCTTGGAAGAAACACTTGTCTCATGCATTGGTTAGTTTCTTGAATGTTTTTGGATGATGAAAGAGGACTGTTGTTGGATTCCTTGACTTGGTAAAATGGTATAGTGCCCCTCTTTGTTATGTTTTCTCAGTTTTCATTCATATTTCATGTTCTTGCTTGCTATAAGATAGTAGAGAATAGATTTGAGACATGCCCTTGGAGGCACCTCAAATTTCCTATTTCTTTATAGCTTCTATGTTTTCTTCCTTCTTAGTCACATCAAAGAATCCTTGATTGCTCTTTGATAACTAAAGAAATTGTTTCCTTGTTTCATTTATGGTTTTATGCAAGCTAAATATGATTCATGGTATGCCCTGCTTACTCATGGCTAGTCATAGCTCCACCTCTGAAACCTTTCTTTGATTGTTTGATTGTCTTAGTTGAACCAAGGAGGTCTTGTACTGATCTTGCCCTTTGCCTAAAACTATGCAATCTCACTTCAAAGTGCCCGATAGCTTGAAATAATATGCTTAGGAATTTCCACATAGTGTTTTGAGTTATTTGTTTGTCTTAATTTCCTTTCCCCAAAGTCTGATAGAAATTTCCTAAAGTTAGAGAGTCATATATCTCTATGTATTGCTTAAATGTTTATTTCTATGCATTTATCAGTTTATAGTTACATTTCTCATGATTAATGGTTAGCCCTACCATGTTTATGTTAGCTATTGAACTATTTATGTTTGAAAGCCCTTGTTCTTCACAAAATTATTGTCCATCCCACTTCATTTTACCTTTATCAAATCGACCCTTCAACATACCTTGTATCACCATCTGAAGCTTTCTTGACCTTTTTGACCCCATAGCCTAGTTGATCTGACAATATTTTTATCTATCTTAGTCTTTGATCAGTTCCTCCCTCAAAAACCTAAAAGAAAAACTAAAAAACTACTTCATAACTAGCCTAAAATCAGTGACACAAGAAGCAAACACATAGATATCCATTACACAAATAGAGAGAGCCCTCTCTGAGTCTAGGAAGGCTAGGTCATTGGGCTCCAGAGATTGTTTTGATGTTACCTTGTCACTTGGCTTGCCAATCAGCCAAATCACGGGACCCTAACAGAGGGCGTCACACATAAGTCAGATGCCAGTGTCATATTCTGTGTGATTGTCTGTCACTGAGCCAATGCATACACCATTGATGAATAATGTTGATGGGTCAGGGTGATATATGACCCAAGTGGCTGCTGCTAAACTTTGAGACCGTCATGATGCTCCATTAGTGAATCCAAAGTAATGGTAGGGTTGGAAGTCCATTGTGACACTAGATCGTATTTTTTGACAAGTGTTTTGGTCAAAAATGTTAAAGTGTTTGGTCTATGTACTTTGACTCTAGGGGTGAGCCTTCTTGGCCCCTATGGGTAAAATTTCTTGAGGTAAATGCCGTTGATGGGGTTGTTGAGGCATATTCCATTTGGCTCTATGAAGATGTATGCCACCTTTAGGAGACAATGTTTTATGTTATAGGGTCCTTTCCACAAGGTTTTGAACTTTCCTGGCCCTAGGGCTTCTTTTGTGACATCGTAGCATAGGACTAACTCTCCCTCAATAAATGAGATCGAACGATGGTTTTACCTGTTTCTTGTGGGTCACGTTGTGTTGCAGCGACTGCCATCAGCTTTCGTCAATGAACCCTAGTTGTACTAAACATTGTGCTATAGGTTGGGTTTCATCGAGGAGTTCGATGGCGGCATGTAAATTCAGGATCTCGTGTTCTATGGGAATCACGAATTTGACCCCATATACGAAGTGAAAGGTTGTGAACCCAATGGATGTTTTTACGGCTGTGCGGTATGCCCACAGGGGGGAGAAAAGCATGTGGTGCTATTTTGTTTTGTGGTTATTCACCATACGTTGTAACAAAGTTTTGAGGAATTTTCTCATAGCTTCTACCTGTCCATTGTATTGGGGGTAGTACAGTGATGTGAATTCATGTGTGAATCTAAGAAGGTGAGATAGCTCCTGGAAAACTTCATTTTTGAAGTGTTTCCCATGGTCAGAGATTTACTCTTAGGGAATGCTGAACCAGGCAATGACATGGTTAAATATAAATCATGTAGCAGTTTCTGCGGTGTTTTCGTTTGTGGGCATAGCCTCTACCCACTTGGAAAAATAATAAACAACCACGATGATGTATTTGTGGTTGCCTGATGTTGCAGGGTTGCAAATCATGAAGTCGATCCCCCATTTACAAAAGGGGTCAGAAACAATGACAGGGTGCACGGGAGTAGGAGGGGATCTTTCCTTATGAGCGAAGCATTGACATCCCTTGCATCTCTTAACTATTGAAAATACATTCGTGGAATAAAATGGGCCTGAAATATCCTGCTCGCAGGAATTTTTGGGCAGTGGAAATTCCAGAGAGTTGGCCACCACAAGCTCTATTATGGCAGTCGTTAAGGGCTTGTTCCACTTGGTTGTGGGTAAGGCATCGATGTAATATCGTGTCAATGCATCATCAATATAAGACATCTCCCATAAGTACATATCGAGGGGCCTAGTGGTGAATGCGTTGACGAATCTCTTGATTAAGATGGGGTCTGAAATTTTGGGTTCGTAAGAAGAGAAGGATATCTCCGTACCAAGGGTCATTGGTTGCTACGAGGAAGATATGTTCATCCAGAAATGAATATTCTACTGGTGATCCTTTGGTATTACTTGGGAGGTCTGTAATGAAATCTGCTAAGATGAAATCCTTTTTGCTCTTGGGGGAGCGAAACTATAAGTCATATTCTTATAGAATGACTATCCAACAAGCATGTTTTTGGTTCATTAGGTGCCGCATGAGCAGATATTTGATGGGATTAATATCTGCGACAATCATTGTGGTCTTTAAGATGATGTAGTGGCAAAGATTTTGGACTACATGAATTAGTACTAGGGCAGTACTTTTTTTAGGTTCATATCTTAATGCAAGGCCTGATAAGGTTTTGATGTTGTAGCATATTATGTGCTCCTTCCCATATGGGCCCTCCTAGATCAATACTCTGGCCAAAGTGGTCTCAGATGCTGATAGATACAGGATGTAATATTTTTGTAGTCTAGGGGACTGATCAGCAGTGCTAAAAACAATGTGTCTTTCAGTGCGTCGAATGCTTGTTGGGCATCGTTGTCCCATTTGAATGGGATGTCTTGGAAAAGGAGGGGGAGGAATTCTTGAGCGCAAGTGGCATAATCCAAGACAAAACATCCTAGAAAATTTTCCTTTCCCTACAAGTTTTGTAGTTGCCTAAGGGTTCAAGGTGGAGCTACCTCTTTGAGTGCTTGGACCTTGAGGGGGTCCACTCAAATTCCTTGTTGGGAAAAGATAAAACCTAAAAATCTTCCTACTATTATGCAAAAGATGCACTTGATAGGGTTCAAGCATAGGTTGTATTTCCAGCATCATTGGAATACCAGTCACAGATCCTCAAGGTGGTCTGAAAAATTCTTGGATTGGACAATGAGGTCATCCAAGTAGGCAAGGATAAGTTGTGCTAAGTCATGAAATATGTAATTCATGGCCCTCTAGAAGGCGGCACCCACGTTTTTTAGGCCAAATGGCATTACCTTGTATGCGACTATGCCCTAGGGGGTAGTGAACACAGTTTTGTACCGATTAGTGTGGCGGATTTGAATTTTATTTTACCTAGAGAATCCATCCATGAAGGAGTGGGCCTCGTGACCCACACAAGCATCAATGACTTGGTCTATGAATGGGGTAGGGTAACTTTCCTTGGGACATGCTTTGTTAAAATTCCAAAAATTGGTGCAAACTCGTATGGTGTCTTGTTTTTTCATGACAAGAAGAGGGTTGGAAACCTAAGATGTGTAAGCAATTGGGTAGATAAACCCGATTTTTTTAAGCTTGTTGATTTCTCGTTTTATGCCTTTTCCTTGGATGGGTTCAGTTGACGTTGCTTATAGCGTATTGGTGATACATCAGTAAAGGTGTCAATATGGTGATCTATGATAGTGGGACTAAGCCCAGGCATCTTTGAGTAGTCCCATGCGAACATATCTCTATACTCTTATAGCAATTGGGTATAAGAGGTTATCTCTTCTGGTGAACATGCTACCCCCAGTGATATTTCTTTGACCTTTACAGGATTTTGATATATATTCACATTGACTATAGGTGAAATGTTTGACATGTTTCCTTCTTAGAATGCATTAGGTGTTGGGATGGGGTTCTTGAACCAATCAACTTTTCATGATGGGAGGAAATATTTTGATTCAATCACGTAAAGATCTTGTCCCCCTGTCTTTTCAGGACTAAATGGTTTTCTTGGGAGAAAATACGAGCAGTGATGCTTTGCATCCCATCCCATGGATAATCTGGCTCTGTCATGGCTTCAAGGATGTCCCCATCTAAATGAAATAGGGATCCTAAGGGGGATTGATTCTACACAAGGCCATGTAGAAGAGGTTGAGTCTGAACAGAGTAGGTTGAAATACATGAAAAGGATTCCATCATTGATGTGGTGGAACTAGATGCGGTTGAGAGAGTGCATACATATTAGGTTTTCACTGTTGTGGTATAGCTACTCTCATAGTTGCAGCAGACTCGACACCTATGACAGATGAGTAGAAAGTCTGAGTCATGGTTTTGATACATGATGATATGAAACTTATATGGTGTGTCGTGTCATCGATGTTTGATGGGGGAGAAATTTCCATCATGGGAGCTTGTGTGAGCGCAAGGCTAGATTCCTCGTTGGGCTGGGCACTTTACGGGAGTTGGGAGCTATGCTTGGTATAGAGGTGCCTGAATTTTTCCATTAGTGGGCACGCCTCTAGTTCGAGGTTATGGCCGGTGCAAATGGTACATGGTACCACTGTGCAAAATGAGTAGATTGTGTGGGAATCAACACTACTATTCGTCCCATAAGTGGACGCTTGGAAGGGATTAGACGTAGAGGAGAGGGTCCTCTATTGCCATTTCCGATTTTTTGGCTTGGATAGGTATAAATCTCTCGAGGAGTGTAGAATTAAAGCCATTCTTGCCACTCTAATATTTGGGAGATAGTCACATTTTATTGTATGATGAGAGTGTCAGAAAATCCAGCAATATAAGTGCATCATTTTCTCTTGGTTAGAGAGATGTCTTTGCGGAAGGGTAGAGACTATGCGAAAACTATTTGTGGGGTGCTTCAGTTCTTTACACTGATTAACCCAGTGGCCAACTCTGTCGCATAGCCCACATGTTATCCTAGGTTTAAAATGGGTCATGCTTGGTTGGCGCGCCTTCCTAACTTGCCCAATATGCCGGAATGGGTATGGAGTAGGATGCATGTGGGCGATCTTCCTTCAATCATGGTTATTGGGTTCTAGATTGATGAGATACTGACGTGCCGGAATGGGAATGGAGTAGGCAGCATGTCAATGATCTGCCTTCCATTATGGTTATTGGGTTCTAGATTGATGAGATCCTAACGTTTCGTCTCTAATAGATGTATCATTTCAATTACAGGGTGTTATTATTGGATATAGGTATAACGATGATCATGATGATTGCCCTGAGAGACTAGGAAAAACAACCTAATATGGGGGTTCTTGTCCTATTTGTTTGATGATGTGAATGCACACCAGTGGCGTAGCACTTCTAAGTCAGGGAAAGTGGCAACAATGACATGTTGGTCTTCTCCGTGGAGGGTGGTTGGGGGTGACTAAGGGTTCCCTGACTGACCTCTTTTCAGCTCGCAGGAAGAAGATGTATCTACTTGTCACATCCTCTTGAGTCATCAAGCTATCCATGGATTCAGTGTCAAAGTCATCTTCTAGGGAGAGTAAAAATATGGCTGAGCACAAAATTGTTAGCGTTGCACATAATCTAGGGATATATTGAAAATGAAGTAATGGGTGATTTCCACCGCATATTCGACATGAATACTAGGTTGCTACAAGGTCAATGCGGTACACTACATAGACTGGATACCATCACTGAAATAATTCAAGGGCTAGACACTTAGTGATGAAATGATAGCGTTCGTTATAGAGTGAAAACACTCGATAGGGGGAGGGGGAATTGTTGGGAGTCTTTCAGGTGACCCCCATGCCTCGTGTAGGTATAAAATGATGCGAGGTTCATCTCCCGTTGACTGTATGGGGGGATCCTCTTGACAGTATTTCTCGATGGTGTGTAAGGCATCCCTATATCATGTTTTTTCTAGGAAATGATGGGTGTAGTGCCCATAATCTCCACAGATAGCACATGTGTGATTCGTACGCAATTCCTTGCCTTGATTTTTGGTGGCTAGCTCCTTTTTATGGGAACATGTTTCTGCGATATTTACCACAGAGCTAAGGAGTGGTTTTAACTTGTCCATCTTTGGGAAGATGTGGGTAGGGTGGCCTACTAAGTTTCATATGGCGTAAGGTTGAAATTTCGGTTGCATGGTGGGATTATCTACCTTCTTCCCTCTTTTATTGGTGTTTTTTGTCGTAACCAATGATTTTACGGTGGGAATTTCCTTCGAAGGGATGTTGTTGATTAGCGGTTGTCATTGATGTCAACCAAAGTAGCACCAGGGGCTAACCTAATATTGCATGGAAATTTTTACCTATAAAATTAATATATTCTAGGTCAATAATTCTTTTTATGGTTTCTACTTGTCAATATATTTCCGTTGATATATGGCATGCCATGTAATTCTTCACGGTTTGAGAGATATTCATGTTTGACATTTGTACCCCCAGTTAGTGGGCTAAAACCCCATGGGGTTTAGGCATGGGTCATTGAAAAGTCATAATTAATATTTTTTAAAGCTCCTAAAATCCCTCCCATGTTCACTTTTTGAAGCCCCTCTCAACTTAAGCACTTATATAAATTGTGATCCTCATTTCCTCCTTATGTATGGGATTCAACCATCTAAACAGGTCATCGTGGAATTTTCACTCTAACCTTTTTTCTACGAAGTCATAGAAGCTAAAATTGGTATGAGGAGAAGCTAAAATCCTGAGGAATCTGTAGTAAAAATTTTAGATCAATTTGCATAACATTTTTGGAGATATGATCTCTGAAAGTAAGGGGTTTTGCAGGTTTCTAAAATTTATCTCAAAGAAGTGACCTTGGGAAAATCATCATAACTCTCTCTCTGAGTATCGGATTAGAATTCCGTAAGAATTAGAAGATAGTGCACAGTATTTAGTTTTCTCTCTATCAATTATAGAGCGAAATGAAGAAACAATGACACGTGGCACGCCGTACAAGTGCGCTCTACTGAAACAGTCCATAATTAGGGCATTGTGAGAAATTAGGTATAACTCTCTCTTGAAGAATCCAAATTGGGTCGGACCTGTGGAATTAGAAATATGACTTAGAGGACTACTAAAAGACCTAGAATCAGATATTTAGGATCTGAAATAACAAAGATACACCAGATTCAATATTGAGCTCCTAGAAGGCAAGAAAAGGCTAGATCATGTGTTGTCAAGGATTGCAAAGGACCAGACTTTCTACAGCAGCAAAGTAAAGAAAGGTGTAGCAGAGGGTAGCATGAAAAGAGTAGCAACCAAGGTGCATAACAGAAGCAAGAATTTCATCATATGAAGTCTTTAAGTGGGTAGCACTGCATACAATCACTGTAAAGGTATCATTGTACTTAGTCATTGTAAATACATTATTGTACAAATTGTACTAGTATATATCTGCCAAGGGTTGAAGAGGTAGTGTTGGGAGGTCTAGGATCATCATTAGGTGGTTGTGTCAAAGTTGGGGTTATTGTCTAGTATATCTTCTTTTTCGACATCATTCTATATCATTGTAAAGTGGACCATTTTCCCTGGTACGGGAGTCCATTCTTCTTTAATTATTCTATATGGTAGTAGGGTGCTGCTAGGGTGAGTTGTAGCTCATTGGGTGTTGGGGGTATCTGTTCAGTTGCTACTAAAGAATCTCGGGCATTGGAGTGTCCATCCAGTGGGAGCTGGAGAAGAATGCTTTTCTAGATTCTAGGAAGTTGGAGCTTTATTTTCAATTGGAGTTGAATATTAAAGAATTATTAGAAAAGCATTAGGTGGTTTTTGTACCGGAGTGGGTTTCCACCTTAAAAACTATGTGCATTTGTGTTCCTCTTGTTTTCTACTATCATTGTACAAACAATGATAATAATTGAAGATTAACTAATGCTCTAATTGAAAGGAATACTGATTCACCCCCCCTCCCTCTTAGTATTTCCAACAATTGGTTTCAGAGCTTGGTTCCTTCAATAGCAGTTTAACAGTTGGAAGGAGGTCAGGGAGTATACCAAGAATGGTGTACATCTATTCAATGAAAATAATTATGCACTTTGGAAAGGAAGAATGGAAGTTTATCTCTTGGTGCAAGGTTACGAAGTATGGGACACTATTCAAAATGGATTTACATCAACTGCAGATGAACAAGGTAAGACGAATTTGGTAAATGATGCAGAAGAAAATAATATTATTATCAGTGGACTTATTAAATCTACTTATCATAAGGTGTTGGGTTGTAAAACCACCAAAAATGTATGGGGCAAGTTTGAGAATATATATGCAGGTGACTCAAATGTCAAAGAAGCAAAGTTTCAAATCTATAGAGAAAAATTTGAGCAACTCAAAATGAAAGAAGATTGCAACATTGTTGCATATTTTCAATACGTTGATGAAATAACCAATACTCTAGAAGGATTGGGAGAGCTAGTTGATGAGAAGACTATTAAATGGAAGATTCTTAGAACGTTACCAGGGAAATTCAACCCAAAGGTATTGGTTTTAGAATACAGTGAAAATATGGACAAACTCAGCAAAGAGGAATTACATGGAGTTCTCATAGCATATGAAATGAGACTTGATGAAGAAGAGCATACTTCACATCTAGAAATTGCATTCGTTGCATCTAAGAAAACCAATAAGGATAAACAACCTTCAATTGAAAAGACATGCACCTGCAAGTGTGAAGAAAAGGGAGATAATGAAGAAGGTGTTTCAGATGAAGAATATGCTTAATTCACGAGAAAACTACAAATTGGTAAGGGAGAATTAAAATGTAAACTTCCATCGATATGTTTCAGTTGTAATGAGGTTGGGAATTTTGCAGCAAAATTTCCAAACAAAAGTAATGGCAACTCAAAAAGAAAGAAATGCTTTAAGAAATTCAACAAGTAAGGATCCAAAAGTAACTTTCTCTCTAAAGAAGATAGCTCATCATCCGATGAAGACAATGATAGTGAAGAAGAAGCCAATGAGAGAGTATTGTTTATGGCCAAGAAAAATAAACCCAAGCACAATAAGCAAGAGGTATCGAACAAGAAAGAAGACGGATGGACCATAGACGAATTTTATGAGGAAGCAATCAAGCTTATAAAACATCTCAAGGCGAAGAAGATCTGTTCCAAAACTCTTGAAGAACAAGTTCAAGGTCTCAAAATTGAAGTTGAAGAACACAAATGCATTGAAGAGTCACTTCAAAAGAAGTTGGAAGAAACAAGCCAAGAAAGGGAAGAATTAGAAGCCGAAGTAGTCTCGCTGCATGAGGAAGTGAAGAAAGGAAAAACTATCTAAAACTATGCCAACAGCTCAAGGGCATTGGAAGAACTCATCAACAATCAAGGATATTACAACAACAAAACTAGCATCGGTTACAGATAAGAAGAAGCATGACCTTCTACAACAAAATACATTGAACCTATGAGATCTGACATGCATGTAGACTTCATAGGACAAGATTCACAAGAACAGCCATGGAAGACAATTCCTCGACAAAAATTTCCATCCAGGTACCAACATATTTTTTATGGCTACTGTTATTCATGAGGAAAATTTGGTCATAAAGCTGTAGAATGTCACACGTACCCTAGGAACGAATACAATTCCAGGAGATCTGTCAAATATGAACCTCCCAGGGCTCAGCGAAACATTAATAGATTAGAACATTTAAGAAATAATATTGAATGTTACAAATGTCGAAACTTTGGACACATAGCCAAAGACTGCAGACTTGAAAATCCTCCAGAAGAATCTTTGAAGCCACAGAATGAACGAACATGGAAGAAGAAGAAGAATGATAATTTTGCTCTTGCTCTCAAGGCTCAAAAGAACAAAGATGTGTGGTATGTTGATAGTGGTTGCTCAATGCATATGAATGGAGATAGAAATAAATTTGTATCTCTGAAAGAGAAGAAGGATGGAACCGTGTCCTTTGGAAATGATGGATCTTCAAATGTTATAGGATCAGGTACTGTCACTCTCAGAAGCAAAGATGTTCTAGCCAAGAATGTTCTATTGGTTGAAAACATGAATCACAATATGCTCAGTGTTGGACAAATGTGTGATCAAGGACACATAATACTATTCAAGTCCACGAAATGTGAAATCCGGAAAGGCGTGTATGGTGAAATTGTGGCTATAGGAAGTCGAGCTCCAAACGAAATATATGTTCTGGATGAAGCAACTAAAGCATGTCTAATAGCTAAACAGGATGATACAATAATTGGTAGCAATTATGATTGACTAAGTAAGAATTTTGCTACAAAGGTGCAAAGTGATTTCCAGATGTCTTTACTTGGTTCCAAATTGAGCATAGACGACTCATCTAAGGATGTGGATCAAAGGTTGTCCAGATCTATGATTAGTAGTCTTCTATATGTAACAGCATCTCGACAAGATGTTATGCAAGAAGTTGGACAAGTAGCAAGATTTCAAGCAGCACCAAAAGAATCACATATTAAATATTCTCCAGCATTGGAATATCTTCACCAGAAGCCTGGGATTCTCCCATGTTCTCATTAGATTTTCCTTTTTTCAGAATATAAAGGGGGATTGAAAGTGTGTACATGTTTGTAGGACGATTGTGTGTCTGCGTGAGTGGAAGTGTGTACAGGTCCACAAGATGGTTGTGTTTCAGGGGGAGCTACCCTTTACCATTGATGTCAAAGGGGGAGAGAATGTTGTAGGAAGAGGTGTCATGATCGCAGGGGGAGTACTTTTGTTGCCATCAATGCCAAAGGGGGAGATTTTTGGTCAGTGGTTGTCATTGATGTCAACCCAAGCAGCACCAGGGGCTAGCCCAATATTGCATGGGAATTTTGACCTATCAAATTAATATATTCTAGGTCAATAACTTTTTTTATGGTTTCTACTTGTCAATATGTTTCCGTTGATAAATGGCACGCCATGTAATTCTTCTCGGTTTGAGAGAAATTCATGTTTGAAGTTTGTACCCCTAGTTAGTGGGATAAAACCCCATGGGGTTGGGGCATGGGTCATTGAAAAGTCATAATTAATATTCTCTTAAGCTCCTAAAATCCCTCCAATGTTCACTTGTTGAAGCCCCTCTCAGCGTAAGCACTTATATAAATTGTGATCCTCATTTCCTCTTTATGCATGGGATTCGGCCATCTGAAACAAGTCATCGTGGAATTTTTGCTCTAACTCTTTTTATACGAAGGCTCAAAAGCAGATATTTCTATGAGGTGAATCTGAAATCCCGAGGAAGCTGCAGTAAAAATTTCAGATCAAGTTACGAAATGTTTTTGGAGATATGATGTCTGGAAGTAAGTGTTTTTGCAGCCTCCTGAAATTCATCTCAAAGAAGTGACCTTGGGAAAATAATCATAAATATCTCTCTGGATATCAGATGACAATTCCATAAAAAGTGGCAGATAGTGCACAGTCTATATTTTTCACTCTATCATTTTTATAGCCAAACTATGAAACAGTGACACGTGGCATGCCGTACAAATGCGCTCTGCTGAAACAGTCCATAATTAGGGCATTGTGAGAAATTGGGTATAACTCTCTCTTGAAGAATCCAAATTGGGTCAGACCTATGGCATTGGAAAGATGACATAGAGGAATACTACAGGACCAAAAATAAGATATTGAGGATCTGAAATAACAGAGATACACTAGATTAAATATCGAGCTCCTACAAGGCAAGAAAAAGCTAGATCATGTGTTGTCAAGGATTGGAAAGGACCAGACTTTTTATGACAGCAAAGCAAAGAAAGGTGCAACAGAGGGTAGCATGACAAGAGTAGCAACCAAGGTGCATAACAACAGCAAGAAGTTCATCATATGAAGTCTTTAAGTGGGCAGCACTGCATACAATCATTGTAAAGGTATCATTGTAATTAGTCATTGTAAATATATTATTCTACAAATTGTACTAGTATCTATCTACCAAGGGTTGAAGAGGTAGTGTTGGGAGGTGTTGGGAGGTCTAGGATCATCATTAAGTGGTTGTGTCAAAGTTGGGGTTATGGTCTAGTATATCCTCTTCTTCTACATCATTCTATATCATTGTAAAGTCGACCATTTTCCCTGCTACAGGAGTCCATTCATCTTTTATTCTTCTATAGGGTGGTAGGGTGGTGCTAGGGTGAGTTGTAGCTCATTGGATGTTGGGGCATCCATTCAGTTGCTACTGAATAATCTCGGGCATTGGATCATCCATCCAGTGGGAGCTGGAGAAGAATGCTTTTCTAGATTCTAGGAAGTTGGGGCTTTATTTTCAATTGGAGTTGAATATTAAAGAATTATTAGAAAAGCATTAGGTGGTTTTTGTCCCGGAGTGGGTTTCCACCTTAAAAAATGTGTGCACTTGTGTTCCTCTTGTTTTCTGCTCTCATTGTACAAACACTGATAATAATTGAATATTAACTAATGCTCTAATTGAAAGGAATACTGATTCACCCCCTCCCCCTCTCAGTATTTCCAACAGATGTTTGCGATATTCTCCTTAACATATGGGGCCTCCTTACGACTGAGGGGGATAAACCCTATAATGGTGAGGTGTGTGGCTCTAGTCGTGGTAGGTGGGGCTAGGTACCAAACTAGAATTGAAAATGATAAGTTTCATAACACCACAGTTGCCAATACTTGTTGTGACACAAAACCAGCTGGGGGATACAAGAAATGAGTTTGGGAGGTGGTGTAAGCTAGAGAGGCTACCGTGGCTGACGAATAGGTATCATTATTTCTCGTCTCTATCTCTTGGCTAGCTTTCGTTCTTAATGTGAACATCATGAACACTAGAGCCTCTGTGATATCATATTATGACGCTGGTATGACAAGGGGATCTCCTAGAAATGACCCAAGGATGGAGAATGGTTTGAACTCACCGAGGCCGTATTTTTGGTACCATGTAAGCATCTTGGCATATGTGTCTACATAAGATAGGATGACATCATTATTTGTTAGGGATTTCTTGTCGTGGTATGTCAATTGGTCAAGAATAACGATGCGATCCTCATGGAGGAACATCATAGTTCAGAAGACAGAGGAGGCTATGGCTGGCATGGCATACATATAACTCCTACCCATGAGTATATTGTAGTCCAATTGACCATCCAAAACTTCAATTTCTATAAGGACCGTCTATCTGATGAGAGCCCATCATATGCTCTGAGTGTGATGTCTGACGGCTTTAGTTCGGGAGACCCTAACTTCTGATAGACGTTCTTTGACATGATGTGTGTGGATGCACCCTCCTTAATGATACATCAGTGAATGGTGATGTTTTGAGATGAAATTGGTATCTGGAAGGTGACCATCGAATGAAGCCTAAGGGTGGCTTTATCTAGATCGAAAGCCATTAGGCACAAATCGGCAGGGTCTATGGTGCCTAATGCGGAAAGTAAGGCTTTCCTTTTCTTTGGGCGTGATTTTAATACCTCCAATGCTAACATGGAAGTGGGAGATTGGGATAAATCATCCAAATGCTATAGTTATGGGTCAGTTTGAAATTTCTTCCTACCCACCTTTTTGGTACCTTAGCCATATTT
Organism: Pinus albicaulis; assembly: GCA_034641835.2. Lineage (NCBI taxonomy): Eukaryota > Viridiplantae > Streptophyta > Pinopsida > Pinales > Pinaceae > Pinus > Pinus albicaulis. The sequence continues at coordinate 45,845 of JAXQQM020058307.1, forward strand.
GGAAAAGGTTCAATAGTTATCTTCGATATGGTCAATGGTGTTGTTGGTGCACTCATGCTAGCCAATGATGAATTGTTGTCTGGTGGGGTATCGTAATTTCAGTTTCATGTGTAAAAAAACATTCATTCACCAATCATGTAGATTTCATGGCTATTTTTTCCAAAATCATCAGGAGTTGTTTTTTGTTGTTAGGTGTTAATTTTCCCTTGATGGGGGAAAGGCTCTTGCATGGAAACTATCTACTATGAGGATCCCCCTTGTCCAAGGTTACCTTGAAGCTTCTTCAACTCAGGGAGATCGGGGCAGTGGTGAGTGTAATAGCCATACTCACCATAGATTCCACAAGAGTGGTTGGTCCGAAGATTCGCCCTCTTGTTCTACCCTTGGGAGTTTTTTGGCTCTTAGTTTTGATTTTAGTTGGATTTTTCTCCAGCCTGAGATCACAGAGGGCATTGTTGATTGTTTCCCCCTTGTATAGGATTTCCATTTATTTTGTTATTTTATTTTTCCTTGCTGCGTTAGGAGGATAGCTAGGATTCTCCTGATTGAATGATTGGCGAGGTTGTGCTTGGGAAGGTTGCACAAATTTCACCTGTGAATTACTCTGCATGGGTGGTTTTTTTGGTGGGGATTGGGTATATTTTGGTCCTTGTACCTGGTTTGTAAATGGCTTTTGGGGGGAGCTCTTATGTCAGCATTTCTAGCCACCTACTAGGTCCCCTGAGCTGGACCATATGGACCCCCTTGTTGATGGTGGTACGACTACGCCCTATTGGTCATGTTTTGCAAAGGTGCATGATGAATTTGGTAGCCAGGTTGCGGGATATTTTGGTTAGAATCATATGTGTAACTAGGGTACTGAACAATGCTGCTTAGGTGATTTTGGGTCAGTGACCCGATCAATCTGTCTTTGGAGTTTGACACGCCTGGAAATTCTTTGTAACTTTTCAGGCATGGGGAATTAGGTAGGATATTGTAAATATATCCCGATTGTGTGTAAATCAGCTTGAACTATTGGGATTTATTGATGGTGTCCTCTTCGGACATAGGTTTTTGAGTTGCTACATCTATTAAAATATCTAGAGTGAGAGTTTTCAGGAACATGTCCAGTAGAACTCGATAGTTGAGTTTGGATTTTCACAAACTACGACATCACCGCCATTCGTGGAGATTGTCTGAGATATGAACAGATGGTGTCCGTCGGAAGTGTCTTAGTAATTCCATCCTGGAATCGTGGTGGATGGGTAACTAAAAATAGATTAGGAATGCGGTAGTGAAAGAACCAAAGGTTCCATGTGTAGCATAATGTTGCTCCATGTTGTTGACAATTATTGTCTCCCCTAGAGACAGTCTACAGTTGCCATAGACCAGTGCCTAGGACATCTTATCATAGCAAGGAGCACTTAATATAACTTGGGTGTCAATCCAAAAAGCTCTCATGTTGTCTCTTGTAAAACAAGGAAATTGATTTAAATGGGACCAGGACCTACAGAAACTACCACAAGGAAAGTAATATTGCATAGACAAGATGTAAAACTCCAACACAAGAGCATCAGACAGTTAAGAGACAATTTACTGTAAAGAGGGCCGATTCAAATAATATGCCACAGAAATCAAGTATCAGAAGGTGCATGTAGTGAAAGAAATATAAGAAGATATTAATTAGCTTTGGTATGATACCCAGATACACAACAGAACCATGTATGGGCTTACCAATCTAAGAATCCATACATGACAATGGCATTCTAAAAGCACCCTCCCAAAGCAACTAATATAGAAGAAAGATGGATGAAATGAATATGAAACAATATATCATGCCTAAGCCATATTTAACGCGCTTGACTGATCCAAGTATGGGCATCAACTAGGATGAATCCTTACCTAAAATCAGTGAGCCACTCGCATTCTAGTACATGATACAAGAAGACATATGAAATGAAATGTTGTATTAATCACATAAGAGAAGGTTACATACTGTGAAATACCAAAGAATATAATCCTCATTACAGATAGAACTCCTCCTCACTGAGACCCTATGGGCTCTGAGCCTTCATACAGAAGTTTTACAAAATGTATACAAATGTGCCTTTCACTGCACAATTTTCTGATACAAGTCTAGAACCCTTAAAATTTCTTTCTTCCTCCTTTTTATAGAGGAAGGAAAAGAGAAACTAATAAAAGTAGTAGGTGAAAACAATTAATTGTTTCATTAAAACAAAATGGCAGAAACATTTCGCGCCCATACTATTTGACAGCCATGAAATATTACATGTACTCTGTGGCCAGCTCCATGAAGTAAATGCACTGGGTGGAAGATCTCTTTAGAGGTGAGGAGGGAAGAATAAAATATATAACACTCTGTACGTTCATGAGATAAAACTCTTGTTGAAGTAAAACCTGGAAGATAAGATTTTTATGCACTTGTACTTTCTGTCTTCTGAAGGCCAAATTGAAATTTAAATTCTTCAATGCCAGGCACTGGATTCCTTGGATCTTTTATTGATGTTGTTTTCCATGACAATTAATATCTCCATCTGTAAAATCTGCATCTTGAATTTCTCTGGAGGCTTCGACAGATTTTAACCCTTGCTTCATTTAATGTTGGTCATGTCATAGCAGCTCCCGGATCTTTCTTCACAAATCTTGCTCCTGAAACAAGGTCCTGTCATGCGTTCTCGGCTTCTGTAATGGAGGCGGTAAAATTATGATAATTCTTCATCATTGTAAACCTGCAAAACCCACAAACATATTAAATAAAACCTACCACAATAGTGGTGAATGCTATCGTGATCATGGAACGGTGGTATAGGCCGGGAGAAATGATGAAAAGATGCAGGGTGATGAACAATGCAGATAAATAGTGGAGGAGCGAAGGGTGGAAATGAAAAATACAGTGGGGCAATGATGAATGAGCGAGGTGGAGACTCATAACATAACACTGAAATATAACACGTAAGCGGACTATATGAAAGGTGGAGGTGAACGCAAATGACACGTGGGCGTGTGGCAGGGATGTACGAAAGACTGGTAATAGGATGATGTGGGTGCGGACTTGGTTGATCAGCAGAACACGTGAATGATTCTAGGCCATACGATCTGCGAACAAGATCAATGGTTGAAACTTGGTGGGAGGGCGATGGACTGTGGGCCCGAAACACTATACAATGGGCTTAACACATACACGACTTCGCAGCGCGGCGACCGTAGGATGATGCCTTATAGATCGGACGACTCATATCGATTTTGTTGCACGGCCCCGCCCGGATGATAATACGCGATGAGGAGCCGTTTTGACACCATACTCAGGGATGCGTGGCGGACGTCCAATGGAATCGCTCTGATTTAGAGAATATCGCTCGCCTATGAAAGGTAGTGCGATGAAAACAAGCCTGGTTTTTTAGCGATGGACATGGGGTGGGGACCACTAGGGCAATAGGCAGCGGACCATTGATCTTTGTTTAATTGGGCGGCTGAGAATCCACTCGATAAACATATACGGTAAGCACATTTTTGGTTTGGCATAGCGTTTTAGCCTTCGTTCGCGTGAGTAGGAGGACAGAGGGCTTGACCAGATTTACATGGGACTACCGGCCAAAAACTTGAATGGAGGGGCTAATAATGTTAACATCGGCTCCATTTGGGGATGGCACGTTCATCCCTGGACGTGTCGAGAACCTGCAGACCATCTAATATTATTTTATGCTGACTCTGCTCTTCAGCCCCTCTACATTTACTTCATAATTCATCAGCATGTCCTCCTGGATCAAACCAAAACCGAAACAAAACTTATATACAATATGGTACATCAGTCTCACTCTGCCTGAATCAGAATTGGAAGTAGGGCTTTAGAAATTGGCCGTTTACAGGGGCATCCATCACGTTGCCCTGTAAATTCTCCAATATAAAGGTGTTATTACCTCCCTATTCCACAATTTTAAATGGGCCGAACCAGAGTGGGTCGAATTTTCCGTGCTTTCCTTTTTCAGCCCTCCAGACATCCCACCTAAGCACCAGATCGCCAACTTACAGCTTCCTGTATTTTGCATGCTGATCAAATATATGTTTTGTTTTCTCTCGATATTCCGTTAGTCTCTGATTCACTTGATCCCGTGTTTCCTCTAATTCCATCAGTTGATTAATTCTTCTGACCATACCATCTGGTTCTTCCTGACTTTCCTGCATGAAACATGTCACTGGCAAAGCCAGCTGCACAGGAAACACTGCTACTCGTCCATACACCAATTCATATGGAGATTTCCCAGTTGCTCGCTTACTAGTAATTCTATTTTCCCATAGAGAAAACTTCAATTGGGAATCCAAATTCCTCTGATTTTCATTGATACTCTTTTTCAAGGCCCTCACTAGAGTTTTATTGGATGATTTTGCCAAGCCATTTCCCTATGGATAGTAGGCTATGGAATGATTTAGTGCAATATTATACTGCAGGTAGAATTTTACAAATTTTGCAGATTTGAAGGCCTGTGCATTATCAATCACTATTCTAGCAGGACAGCCAAACCTGGATATGATGTTTTCCTCCATGAATCTTATGATGACAGTGTCAGTAGCATTCCTTGCAGGTATGGATTCCACCCATTTTGTAAAGTAATCTGTAGCTGTCAATATCCATTTATGTTGCCCACTTGATGGGGGATGTATTTCTCCAATAAGATCTATTCCCCATTGTTTAAATGGCTCATTTACATGAACTGGAATCAGGGGCAGAGTTTCCAACTTCTGTTTCTCAACAAATTTCTGACACTCATCACATGCTCTAACCCAAGCAAAAACATCTCCAAATAATTTTGGCCAGTAGAAATTAGCCTTTAAGATTTTATGGGCCGTGGCCCTCCAGCTGTAGTGTCCCCCACAAATTCCCTCATGGAATTCTATCATTATACTCTCTACTTCTTCCTCTGTTAGGCATAATAGTAGTATGCCTGAAGGATCTCTCCAATACAACTGACCATTGGCAACTATATACTTTTGTGACTTCAACCTCAAAGCCCTGTATTTTGATTTATCACAGCTAGGTGGACAGTTGAGTGTCAAAAGATATTCTACGATTTCTTTATAGCATGGACTAGTGAGATACTTCATGTGTGCTTTCTGAGTAGCCATCTCCAGTCCTTGCTGTTCTTTCTCATTCTCAGACTCTTCATTAGAAACCATAGACAAATTTATGCCCAAAGCTTGATAATTTGATTCAGATAAGATTTTTGCGAGCCCCTGTCCTTTTATCATCTTGGTTGGATGGATGTCTAGATCATACTCCTGTATTTTTGCAATCCATCTCCCTCTTTTCCCTTCACTGTCCCCCTGAATAAGAATGTGTTTAACAGCTACAGTAGGGACAAATGCAGTAATGTCAGACTGTAGAACATATATGTGAAAAGCTTTGAGAGATTTCACCAGGGCATAGGCATATTTCTCCAATACATTATACTTCAGTTCTGCATCATGGAGCAATTGGCTGAAAAAGGCAATAGGCTGCTCATATCCATCTTCATTTTTCGGCAACAAAACTCCAGCTACTATATGAGATGAAGCAAATGAAAATATCATAGATTGTTTTGTATAATCTGGGCCAGCCAGAAAAGGAGCTTCAAAAAATTCATGTTTTATCCTGGTGAATGCATCTCTAGATTCCTGAGACCATTTTACTTCATTATTCTTTTTCAGCATATCAGTTATATGCCTAACTATCTCAGCATAGTTAGGAATAAATCTTCTCAGAAAATTTATCCGGCCTAAAAACACTTGCACTTCCTTCTTGTTTCTGGGGAGAGGGATGCTATTTATAACTTCTACTCTTTTGGGATCTATTCTTAACCCATATTTAGTCACAATATGTCTCAAAATTTTTCCTTCCTCTAATGCAAATAAAGACTTTTGTGGATTAAGGGAAAGGCCATACCTTCTGCATTTTTCAAAAGTTCTTCGTAAATTCTCAACGTGTTCATCATCATTTTTTGAAAACACTATAATATCATCAAGATACACCACCAAAAATTTATCTTGCTCCTCGACAAAGGCTATGTCCATGGCCCTTTGGAAAGTGGCTCCTGCATTAATCAGTCCAAAAGGAATCCTGGCATACATGAATGTTCCCCATGGTGTAGTGAAAGCAGTCTTCTTCTGATCTTCTAGAAGTACAGCTACCTGATTATAACTAGAAAAACCATCCATCATTGACATTCTAGAGGTTCCCACTACTTTCTGTAGGATGTGGTCCATATTGGGGAGTGGATAATTATCCTTTAAAGATGCTCTATTTAAATTCCTGAAATCCACACATAGCCTTATTTCTCGATTTTTCTTTCTGACAGGGACCAAGTTTGAAACCCATTCTGAGTACCTTAATGGCACAATTATTTTGGCTTTTAACAGCTTCTTGATTTCTTTTTCAATGGAGGGAAGCAGCGGAGGATTTATCTGTCTGAGCTTCTGCTTATAAGGTCTTGCATCTTCCCTCAAAGGAATTTTGTGCTGCATTATGCTGACATCAAAAGTTTTCAGGTCCTGACAGGACCATGCGAATACGTCTTTATAAGATTGAAATAATTTTAGGTATCTTTATTTATACTCCTCTGGGACCTTCTTGGATAACTTGAGAATTTTGGGATCAGCCTTAGTACCCAGATTTAGATCTTCTACTTGATTTTATTCTACTACTTTATTATGCTGCAATGGAACATCATTTTTGTCAAATAATCTTTCTAGAGGCACCATCCCTCTAGGTATAATGTTTCCTTTCAACTGCAGCACTTTATTACCTGCCATTTTCTCTTCCCATTTGTTTTCTGAAACATTTTCAGCCTCATCTACTCCAAAATCATCAATTTCCATTTTCGAGAATTCTCCCATTGTTTCTAGGAATCTCTTCATTTGTTCCTCATCCTAAAATACCCGCTAGTGCTTTATATTATCTGGGATTGATGGTCTATAACGTACCTCAATTTCATACCTCAGGAGAGGATTCTGAGGAGGATGAAATGTGCTAGCAGCTACATCAAGAGAATCTGTCGTTCTATTATGCTCCCGGGGCATGAACTGGATGTTAAATGCTGAGAAGAAGTTCTCCACCATGTACCACACTTCGTTCCTGTATGCCCTCAACCGAGGGTGTTTGGTTTGACACTGATTTCTAACCTGTTTAACCACCAGCTCAGAGTCTCCCAGAACTTTTAAACATTTTATACCCATGCTCTTGGCTGTTTGCAATCCTAGCAACAGTGCTTCATATTCAGCCACATTATTAGTAGCTTCATATTCGAATTTAAAAGAAGTGGCACCAATTTTCCTGTAGGAGAGATTAATAATACTCCAGCCCCATTGCCTTCTCTTGAGTTTGCTCCATCAAAATGTAGAGTCCATATTCCTGCTTCGCGGTCTTCTAAAATCTGCTCAGTTTTGATTTGACAGAAGGAAGGTTCATGAGCATAATTTTGATCTTCTTCTAACATTAAACATGAGAAATCTCCTTCCTTGCTGTAGACTGGCCAGTTTTCTGAGCTGTCAGCCTTAGTGACCATTTTGAAAAATCTAGTCTCTCTATATAACCTCCTTTCCTGGCCACCGAAAATAGGGACAGTGGCATAGGTTAAATCTGTCTTGATTGACCAACCAATTTTTTTTCCCCAGGACCTTGACAACATCATGCCAAAGCGAGCTGGGATATCAACCACCACGATGTCCATCAATACACTTTTTGCTGGAATTTGGGCCAGGTTGACCACTAAATCTTTAATCATCCCTAGACATTTAACTCTTTTGCGATCAAATGAATAGAGGTCTTTATATGGGCGTGTGATTTGTAGTCCTAGTTGTTCCATGACTGACAAAGGCATAAGATTATGGGAAGCTCCAGAATCTAACATACAATTGTGTAACAGCAGGTCATGAATAACTAGAGACACATAGAAAGGAGGAGTAGAAGGGTCTATCTCCTCGACATGGGGGCCAAAAACTACCATGGGTCTTTCTTCTTGGAGGTTAAGACTGTCTGGAATTATTGGTGCTTTAGGAGGGAAAAATAAATAAGTAACTTGAGATTGATATGCAGGTTGGTTCAGCAGTTCAGTCAAAGGGACTGGGATTTTGAATTTCTCAAGTTCTTTTTGCAAATTGAAAGCAGGAGGGGGATTTTCTATTACAACTTATTTTGACTCTTTATTTTCAGCTGAAGGTTTAACTTCTTTTAATACAGATTCAAAATTAGGAGGACTGACTATTTTTGAAGAAGAAGGAATTTGATCATTAGACTGCAGAGGTTTATTTAGAGGACTCTTACCTTTATCTATGAATTTCTGCATTACTGAATCTTTTTGAGCAGGTGCTTCCTTCTGGGGAGGCTCTTCTTCTTGATCTTGAGTCCGAGTTCTCTTCCTTGAAGATATGAGATCATATTTTCTGTTAAAATGTGCTTGCATGAAATCATTAAACTGCTTGCAAAAATGATCAATTTCAGCATCTTCTGTATCTCTAATCTCTTCTTCTTCTTCCTGCAATGGGCATTCAACTTCATCATTGTTTGAAAAGGCAAGATTTGCATCTTGCAGTTCGTAGGCAGCATCTTCAGTGGTATCATCTATTGGGCCTTCCAGGTACAATGGGTGTGGCACCTGATCCTATAGCTCCTTAGCTTCCCTTGGCAATATTTGCAGGGGTGGCTTTCTATACTGAGGATTGTAACCCCTGTTTTGAGCGTTCTGAAAGTTCCTGGGAGCTGAGATCTTGGTCTCCAATTCAAGCTTGACAAGTTTATTAGAAAGATTATTTATCATTTTACTCATTTATTCCATTTTATCTCAATCCTTATCCGGATTAGAAGTAGATACTTCCTCTTTCCCCCTTCTTCTAGTATCCTATTCAGCTTTCCCTCTTAATTTTCCAGTGGCAGCAAAATTTTCTTCCAAATCAAGAGAATCTGACTGAGCATCATCTAGAGTGGTAGGTTTTCTTTCCCTGAGAGAGAAACCAAAATCTGAGTCAAAGGCTGCTATGAAGACAACTTTGGCCACATTCTGATGAGGCTTCATATCTGCAGGGAGGTTTAGATATAACTTATTAAATATCTTGATAGATTCTGATACCCATTCATTATGTTTCTTCTTGAGTGTATTGAACTGAGTAAGACACTGTCCATGATCTTTCTTTTCTCCCCATTTCCTGAGAAAATTACTTTCCATATCATCCCAAGTGGTTATGGAACGGTTTCCCAATGTCTTGAACCATTTTCTGGCTTCACCGTCCAGAGATTGCACAAATAGTCTTAGGACTACATCTAAATGTTCTACATTAAAGTTTTCTACAAAAGAGCAAAAAGTCTCAAGATGTTTCTGAGCATCAATTTCATTTTCCCCAGTGAATTTGGGCAGGATCTTCAAATAGTCCTGTGGCATATCGTTTAGCACTTGAGGTAATGCTAGGGGAGCATATTTATTCAGCAATAAAGCAGGAACATTAGCCATTGGGGGAGGTGGGGGTTGTGCAGTAATCTGGTGAAAAAATGGAGGAAGAGGAGGAGGAGGGGTATGAATAACAACAGGAGTATACTGTACAGCAGCCTGAGGTGTAGTTGGGAACAATTCACGATTAAAAGCAGCTACTTTGGTCACCTCTTTAACCTCTTCAACTTCAAGAGTAGGGTTAGGACGATCTTCAGTTCTAGCACCTCCCCTGGGTGGGCTATCTGAGTAATATTCAGGATTTTTCTCAGTGGAGTCGGGATTTTCTATTAGGACTTCTTGAGAAGAAGAAGACGGATAATCTTCTAACAAATATTCAGGAATTTCAGTATGGATTGATTTCCTTTCTTTCCAACTTCTTCTATGTATAATTTTCTCAGGGTCAGACACTGAAGGTGTCTTTGATTCTGATGTATCTGACCTCAAATGTGGCTTACGAGGAGCCAGGACTACCAATAGATTTATCAAATAAACAACAATGGAGTCGCCAAGGTGAGAGATATGCAACTCTTCAACTCTCTATTCTCACTTGATTAGAGAGTGAATATGATTTGTCGAGGCCTAGGGAAACTGATATTCTTAAATTCGTCCCCGGCAACGGCGCCAGAAAGATGTTGTCGACAATTATTGTCTCCCCTAGAGACAGTCTAGAGTTGCCATAGACCAATGCCTAGGACATCTTATCATAGCAAGGAGCACTTAATATAACTTGGGTGTCAATCCAAAAAGCTCTCTTGTTGTCTCTTGTAAAACAAGGAAATTTATTTAAATGGGACCAGGACCTACAAAAACTGCCACAAGGAAAGTAATATTGCAGAGACAAGATGTAAAACTCCAACACACGAGCATCAGAAAATTAAGAGACAATTTACTGTAAAGAGGGCCGATTCAAATAATATGCCACAGAAATCAAGTATCAGAAGGTGCATGTAGTGAAAGAAATATAAGAATATATTAATTAAATTTGGTCTGATACCAAGATACACAACAGAACCATGTATGGGCTTACCAATCTAAGAATCCATACATGAAAATGGTGTTTTAAAAGCACCCTCCCAAAGCAACTAATATAGCAAAAATATGGATGAAATGAATATGAAACAGTATATCATGCCTGAGCCATATTTAAAGCGCTTGACTGATCCAAGTATGGGCATCAACTAGGATGAATCCTTACCTGAAATTAGTGAGCCACTCGCATTCCAGTACATGATACAAGAAGACATATGAAATGAAATGTTGTATTAATCACATAAGAGAAGGTTACATACTGTGAAATACCAAAGACTAGAATCCTCATTACAGATAGAACTCCTCCTCACTGAGACCCTACGGGCTCTGCGCCTTCATACAAAAGTTTTACAAAATGTATACAAATGTGCCTTTCACTGCACAATTTTCTGGTACAAGTCTGGAACCCTTAAAATTTCTTTCTTCCTCCTTTTTATAGAGGAAGGAAAAGAGAAACTAATAAAATTAGTAGGTGAAAACAATTAATTATTTCATTAAAACAAAATGGCGGAAACATTTCGCGCCCATACTATTTGACAGCCATGAAATATTACATGTACTCTGTGGCCAGCTCCATGAAGTAAATGCACTGGGTGGAAGATCTCTTTAGAGGTGAGGAGGGAAGAATAAAATATATAACACTATGTACGTTCATGAGAGAAAACTCTTGTTGAAGTAAAACCTGGAAGATAAGATTTTTATGTACTTGTAGTTTCTGTCTTCTGAAGGCCAAATTGAAATTTAAATTCTTCAATGCCAGGCACTGCATTCCTTGGATCTTTCATTGATGTTGTTTTCCATGACAATTAATATCTCCATCTGTAAAATCTGGATCTTGAATTTCTCTGGAGGCTTCGACAGATTTTAACCCTTGCTTCATTTAATGTTGGTCATGTCATAGCAGCTCCCGGATCTTTCTTCACAAATCTTGCTCCTGAAACAGGGTCCTGTCATGCGTTCTCGGCTTCTGTAATTGAGGCGGTAAAATTATGATAATTCTTCATCATTGTAAACTTGCAAAACCCACAAACATATTAAATAAAACCTGCCACAATAGTGGTGAATGCTATCGTGATCATGGAACGGTGGTATAGGCTGGGAGAAATGATGAAAAGATGCAGGGTGATGAACAATGCGGATAAATAGTGGAGGAGCGAAGGGTGGAAATGAAAAATACAGTGGGGCGACGATGAATGAGCGAGGTGGAGAGTCATAACATAAAACTGAAATATAACACGTAAGTGGAGTATATGAAAGGTGGAGGTGAACGCAAATGACACGTGGGCGTGTGGCAGGGATGTACGAAATACTGGTAATAGGATGACATGGGTGCGCACTTGGTTGATCAGCGGAACACGTGAATGATTATAGGCCATACTATCCGCGAACAAGATCAACAGTTGAAACTTGGTGGGAGGGCGATGGACTGTGGGCCTGAAACACTGTACAATGGGCTTAACACATACACGACTTCACAGTGTGGCGACCGTAGGATGATGCCTTATAGATCGGACGGCTCGCATCGATTTCGCTGCGCGGCTCCGCCCGGACGATAATGCGCGATGACGAGCGGTTTTGACACCGTACTCAGGGACACATGGCAGACGCCCAATGGAATCGCTCCGATTTAGAGAATATCGCTCGCCTATGAAAGGCAGTGCGATGAAAACAAGCCTGGTTTTTGAGCGAAGGACACAGGGTGGGGACCACTAGGGAAATAGGCAGCGGACCGTTGATCTTTGTTTAATCGAGCGGCTGAGAATCCACCCGACAACCATATATGGTAAGCACCTTTTTGGTTTGGCATAGCGTTTCAGCCTTCGGTTGCATGGAGTAGGAAGACAGAGGACTTGACTAGATTTACATGGGACTACCGGCCAAAAACTTGAATGGAGTGGCTAATAATGTTAACACTCCACATACCATTTTGCAGATGGTCCAGTTAGGGTGCGATGAAATAATGTTAGCGAAATAGTATTTCCAATGATGATCTTCGACGAGCATCATAGGTGGAAATTCATTATGTGATTTCCTAGGTCTTCGACTTGCTTCCCTCACAAATTTGGAATTTCCGAAGGGAGCTTCATGGGCATGGGGGGCCATGTTGGGTTGTGTGCAATAGGGTCATTCGTTAAATTGGCTAGATTGGGTAAGTTAAATGATGCTAAGAACTAGTGTGGGTTGAGAGCCATTACACACTGTGAAGACACAGTATTCTAGTTAGGTATGGGGTTTTTCTGCAATGTACTCGACTATGTGTTAACCTGGCTTCCCGAATGGGTAGTGCTCCTCTGCCCCCTAGGGGTTTTTGGAGGAGTGGTAGGTGGTGATCCTGTGGGGATGTACACTGGCGTGGAATTGGATGAATTTTGAGGGTTCCTAACTAAATATACCCCAATAAAGGATGAACTGATAAGGGTGTCAGTGTTTCCTCTTTGATTCCTAAATGGAGAAAGACCTGGAACTCCTCCCCGTAATGTGGGGAGGTCCAAAAGACGTATATATAGACAAGGTCCCGTTGGGTCCATTATGGTGTTGACTAGGTATGGTTTTGGAAAAAATCCTCACTTCTTTGAGAGGTGAAGTATCAGATCAAAAATAATAGTTAATTTTCCTTTAAATTATCTCTATGTGATAAAGCAATAAAAAAGTGGTTTTGGTTGTTTTTGCACATGATACTCAAAATCCTAGAGACCTATACATCCTCACACTCTCAATAGTAACTAGGCTTTGTGAAGATATATTCTGATGGGTACTAGGGCTAACATCCCGAAAGAATTAGAGATTCCTTCCAGCAGTAGAAAAATTAACCAAGGTAATGGGTAGAGAATATAATGTTGTCTGCACTGTCACCTATAGGGAAGGATTCCTTAGATTTAGCCACTAAGTATCATAGTCCCACGTGAGCATTTGAGTCTTGAGCTTCTTGGTAAATTAACTACTAGTACCTAGTATTAGATGGGTCAAGTAGCCGCTAGTAATACCGCACACACTGGGCCTAAGCTTAACCCCCTCTGAGTCGGGTCTCTGTGGCGCTTAGGTTTTCTTCTCCATGGGAAAATAATGGATTTTAATGTTCCCTAAAAAGTCAACTTCTATGTTTCAAGATGTAAACTAACCAAGGCGGCTTATTGGATGCCTACCCCCTTATTCTAAACCTAAACTATAATTTCTCTTATGGCCCATATGGGGAGAGTTAATGAGTTTAGTTATGTTAATTTTAAGGTGGCTTTACTTCACTTATGGTGTGGAAGTGTGTGAGAAAGAAACGAACAATCATACAGTTTTAACATGTAGATATGTGGTGATCCTTTACACATCCCATATTAATATATGTTTGGTTTTTCCTTGCTATAATCAAATCATGTGTGGATATGGGCCGCTTACAATGCTGCCTAGTTAATCTAAGTGATCAACTTGTTAGGCTCCCATAGTTTGCAAGATTGGCAAGAACAAATGCTACAGGGCCTACATCAGAACCACTTTGGAATCCTAGGATCTAGCCATCCTGGATTCAGAGAGGGATCTATCTATATGTGTTTTAGAATTATATGATTATAGGCTCATGATATGATATTAGGCTACTTATGAAGCACAAGGGATTTGTTTTGGTTTTGGTCGGGTAGGATATCATCAAAATAAGGAAGTCTTTTGAAGGGTAAAGGTGTGAGTAAGTTGAAAGAATGGTTCAGCTAATAGGATAGGTAAGAAACAGTATCAATCCATTGGGCTATGGAGTCACAAAGGATTTAATTGCACAACAAGTTTCAAGAGTGGTCCATGGGGCAAGTCATCTATATCAAAGGATCTCTTTAGATTGATTTGTGATATGGAACATTAAAAGTGTTGTGAAAGAAGCAAAGCTAATAACAATTTAAGAATCTATTAATTTCACTAAACAAGAAAATCATTTCAAAGTAACTGTTTGAAGTAGGCCAACGGATAGGGAAAACCATAGACTTCTTTGGGAAAACTTTTACTAAAGCACACTTCTCAGACAACAATCTAGCAATCTAATAGATTACCTTCAAAAAGTAGAAAAAATTCAAGATAAACAAAAGGATATCCTAAGATCAAGTAGGAACTTTGAATCTCTCCTGCTTTTGCGTACTCTTAGGGATATTTTCAAAGCAACTGTTGGAGATAAACTAGAGGACAGGGCTAACCATAGACTTCTCTAGTTCAATTGTACTTAGCAGATTTTTCAAGAAATTTCAAAGACAATATCTCAAGTTGTACTCAAGAAACATGGGCTCACCAACACTTCACCGGTTATACTCTATTGAATCACCATTGAAACACAGTCAGAAGAAAACATAAAGATAAATCTTATCAATGAGAATTAGGGTACCTTTTACAGTAAATCGTAATCTAAATTTGTTGTTCTTTATCAGTCGGAGGTGACTATGTACATAGTATGAAAACATAAGAAAAACAATAATTACAGTAAAAAAAACATCACCATTGACGTAAACTAGGATCCCATAAATCAGCTTGTATATTTGATGTTCAAACCAATTACAATCTCCAAGTCGAGTAGGTATTTACAGCTTCAAACTTCTCTTCTCAGCCTATCTTTCTTCAATCACTAACAGAGCTTCAACAGCTTCAGCAACTTATTTACATTCAACAAGTATCCAACCAACAACAACATACTGGGCTCCTCATATGATATATATAGGTAAATTGAGGAGTTGGAGTGAAAGGAAGGTTTAACTATTCAATTAATACAGAGTAAATGCTTCTTCGACATTTGGGAGGCCTAATGGAGAATATATCTAATGTCTTAACTCTTTCAATTGACTTTTACATTAACTTTCATCTACTTCAGTAACTTTTGCTGACTTTTGAGGCTTTTGGTAGCTGGCAATTACTTTCTGAGCTATCTTTGTAAAATATCTCTGACTGTGCATTAACTTTGTAGGCTTTTGAGTAAATATCCCTGTAGGTGGAATTTTTAGTCTCTGGATGAGTAACTGCTTTAGTGATGTGTCATTTGAAGCAGTCCCTTTGTTAATCTGTCATAAATTTTCACTTTAAACTTTGAATTAGGCCGCTAATATGCTTTCTGGCCTCTCTTACTCATCTTTAGTCTTTGTCCTTTCGCTGACTGTTTTAACTTTGAATCCTCTGTCTTTTAATGCGCTTTATCCATAATCTGCATGGTTTAAGTCTTTTAATCTTCAAGATTTATGCTTTAACCTCAAATCTTTAATCTCTTTTATTCATTGTTCTTCTGCTTTGTGTGCAGGTGGCTCCCTTACTGTGTTGGAGGGTTCATTGGCTAACCAATGTCCATGAAACATTTATTAAAACCCCGAGATCCCATCCTTAGATCTCTCATTTTTCTTTATCTTGCCTCGAGGATCATCATCCAGGGGATTCTTGCCACTTAAATTAGTTGTGTGAGGGCCTTTAAGCCTAAGACACCATCAAAACCTACACAAACAAATAAAATGTTAAATTAAAACCGGCATATTGTGGATTTACTACATTTCAGGAATTTATGAGGGTGTATGGCAGTGAGAGGAGCGTTTGTAGAGGAAGGGGAGAATGCAGAGGAGAGGTTTCGGAGGTGGAACTAGGAGAAACAACGAAAAATTTGGATTTATGGTGTGAAAACAAGAAGGGTGGTTTTGCGGAAACCAGTGGTGGTTTTCACGTGGCTAGAAGGTGGTAAGCGGTTTAGGCCCATATGAACATGATTCCATTCAATTTTTTCCATGCATCTTGGGAAAAACCGCCCATTACGCGTGGAAATGGGTGGTTAAACCATGATTGCGAAATGAATGCGATATGAAATATGGGCCATTAGATCCAAGCGATAAGATCTACGGCGCGGGTTAATCCCGATGGGAGAGATAAGGTTGGTGAGGGAGTAAGTTGGGTACAGGTGGTGGATAGGAAGTGGGAGATAGTTTCGTGGGTGGAAGGTGGGGCCAGGAGGATAGATGAGAGGCAGGAATATGATAACCATTGGACCAAGCCCGATCAATGCTTCAGATTGATTTTGGAGAAAAGTAGTGGCGGGGTGATAAAATGGAGAAAGGGGCTAAAGTACAACATGGAGGCATATCGATAGGACTGGGGTTTGTGGAATAAAGGGGTTAAGGGAGTAGCCGGTGGTCGCAGCCCTTTCTTATATGTGGAAAAGTGTTGGGGCTTTGGGTAAAAAAAAAAAGGGCTTTAAACGGGCCTGCTTCATAAAGTGGGTTTTTTTATTATTATAAAAACAGAGTTTTTATAATGTTTTGAGGGTTCGATAGGCTTAATAAGTCAATTTGAACCAAACAAAAGGAAATAAATGGTCTAGAAGGGGTTTTGGAAGCCTTTTAAGGGGGAATTAAGGGTAAATGGAAAGAGGAAACAGATTTTTTAGATGAATGAATGATTGTTAGGAAAAATAAAAATAAAAGGGTGAAGTGGAGGAAATTTGGAGGGAATATATGAGGGTGAAATGATGGGAAAAAGGATTTGAAGCAGTCTTCTTTTGAACCAGCAGGGTTTCTTTGAGGAATTTTGAATGAACATTATCAATGGAATGGATTCCTTGAGAATAGAGAACACAGAGAAGCTTCAAGAAGTCACAGATTTTGCATGAAATTTGTTTCTTGAAGACTGAAAGACTAATTTAGCCATCATGAGATATGACAAAATTTATAGATTTCTAACAGTGGCTCCACTTGAGGATGGCAGCTCCATGGAGGTGTCAAGAACCTTAGAGATAAATATCTAGAAAGTAGACAAGTGCTTTTCATTTTTACAACCTCTTTCTCCTGTGATCATGCTACCTGAAAAGATGATCAGCATTACATCATAACAAATCAATTACTTCCGAGACAACTACCTACACAACCTACTTTCCTAACATTTTTTTCTTCATAAGGTGCACTCGGACTTGGAAACCTTTTGACATCAACATTTTTTTCTTTTATTGAAAGCAAAAAACTAATCTAGATATACCCTTATAACTTCCATGAGTTCAGTTTAAACAGTTGAACTCATTAGCTTCTCTACCGAACTATTATCTGTCAAGATTAGACTGTTTCACAGATCTTATTCTCTATATTCTAAAACAAAAATTTAAATACATACAAACTAGGATTAAGTTGTCTGATTTGCTGTAAGACTATGGCATAAAAACAAGTTGCACATAGACTGAAATTTACAGAAATTTTAAACAAAATTGTGAAGGCTTAAGATCTGAAAATTAAGAACATCCTTCTTTCTTGTTATGACTCAGATTTTGATTTTCTTAGAGTCATCTTTTTTCTTTTTATTTCTTGGTTCAAATTTTGAGCATGTTTGAACCATTTTCCTCTATCTTCTCTTTGGCTCAGGTTTTGATTCGGTTTGAGCCATTCTCTCTATCCTAATCTATTCTACTAATAAGCCAAGATTAAATTGTTTGGCAAATCTTCTTCACTAACCTATCAGCAACAAATTGAAATCTATCTAGTCATGATTAGGCTATATGACTAAATAGCAGTGCTTTTTCAAGTAGTGGCATTTAGGCTTGCACATTTTCAGATTTTTCTTTTTTTTTTTGGTATGAGGCTGTACCTTTCTTCTTTTATATCTGCCATATTTTCTCTTTTTCTATTGTTTTTTTATTTTTTCTTTTTTCAAATTCAAAAGTAGGTTATATACAATGAACAAAATCTTTGAAACCAAAATATCAGTTAACAAAAATAATGTTTGAGCATCCTGCCATTGACAAGACCTCCAAAAGCATGATTGCTTTCAGTGTTGTGCACCCATATGCCTGCTCCTGCACCAGCTTTAGAGCAAGACCCATCAAAACTCATACTCCAAAGAGGACTGTTTTCAAATTCATCATTTATTTCATTGTTGTCCTCTCTGTTTTGTTTGCCTAATCTGTGACTGTGTTATTTCTGTAGGACTGCACTATGTTTATATTTATTTTGTTCCTCAATATATTCAATTTTTGAGGCTTTATTATTTGATTATCATGATATGCACTATATTTATGATTGTTTTGGACCTCAAGACCTTCAATTTGTTTGCTGTAACTTTTTGAGTTTGCATACTGATCTAATGATTTTTCCTTTCTCTCCTTTCCCTCTATGGCTGCCACTATGTTTGGATGTGGAGTGGCCACTATATTGGTTGATGTTTCATTGACTAACTCTTGCTCATTAGGAATATCATCATTTTAAGGAATGAATGAGTCAAGGCAAGTGTGTATAGAATAAAGAGGAGAGTTTTCTAGGCTTTCTTGGTTACTCACCATGTATTTCATGTGTGTTTCCCCATAGAGTCTTCTAAGTTAACTAAAGACAGGGATGGTGGCATAAGTCATATCCATTTGCATAGTGACTTTTAACTTAGCACCCCATGATCTTGAAAGAAGCATGCCATATTTGGGGGCTATATCAGCCACTACAATGTCCATCACTAGGCTTTTGGCTGGGATTTGAGCTAAGTTAACATAGAGATCTTTTATTAGGCCTAGGCATTTTACTCTGCTTGAATCAAAGGAATATAAATATTTATAAGGTCTGGTTACCTCGAGGCCTAATATTTCCATTATTACTTTTGGCATGAGATTATGTGATGCTCCTGAATCAAGCATGGAATTGTGAAAAATATTATCATGGATGTTCAAACTGATGTAGAATGGAGGGGTAGTTCCTTCTTGAATTTTTCCTTCAGTCTTAGGACCGAACATAAGCTCTGGTGTATCATCATTTATGTTAACAGTGTCATGAATATCTTCTATGTTCAAGGCTTTCAAAACTTCACATCTATATAAATTTTGAGTGGCTAACTTAGTGAGTGGGACAAAGATTTTGATTTTGGCAATTTCATTTTCTAGGCTAAAAGGAATATGATTTTTCAAAATGTTTGATTCAGCCTTCTTAATCACTGATTCATCAGAAAAATTAGCTTGCTGATTTCTACTATTTACAGCAGTCAAAATGGTTTTTTCAGGGGCATTAGCCAATATAATAGTGCTGCTAGGGTCACCACTCCATTTTTCATTGATTTGGGTGTTTTTTTCCTTGTTGGGATCAGAAGTTTCAACCCCTATGTTATGGTTTTCTATTGTCTTTTTGGAAGTATTTCCAGGGCTGTTTTTGGCAGAATTATCAGAGGTTTTCTTTTTGGGAGTTTCTTGGTTCTGTCTACTTCTTAAGTCATATTGTTTGGATGCTCCTATGATGGCATTTTCAAAGTCTTATCTGTATTATTAAATTTCTAATCTTCTATCATCATAGGGTGTATATAAACCTTGTTTATTTTATGGAGGAAATCAGAATCCTCATTGCTTACTTCCAACATGTTCATGTTATCATCCTCTATTTGTTCAATTGTTTTCCCATCCTCATTAACATAATTTTCTTGGAAAGGAGGTCTGATTTGCTGATTAGAATCTCTTTGTCTGTTTTGAGGTTGATTTATCCTAAAGTTCTGATTTTGGTTTTGGGATTAATTTATGTTTTGGAAAGCTATTTTATTTTCTCTAGATTGAGATCTATCATATATGTTCATCCTATCCATCATCCTTTCCATATTTTTGACTACGCTGTCCAGTTTTGATTTAGATGTGGACAGTGCATCTTCATCCCTATATGATACCCTCTTCTTATTCTTCATTCTAGCTCTCTTGGCAATCAAATTTTCCTCAACACTTACTGCCCCTCTTTGCATGTCTTCTAATGTGAGGGGTTCCCTTTCTCTAAGTTGATATGCCATTTCAGGATCAAATCCATCAGGGAATTTCATTAGAGCTAGGCCTTGCGGAGGTTTCATATGGATGGGTAGGGCATTGTACACACTATTAAATCTAGTGCAGTACTCTTGAACTCCCTCTCCAACATTCCTTTTAATGTTCTTATATTCAGATAGAATTTGGAGAGGATTCTTTTTGACCTCCCATTTTTTTAAAAATAATTGATGGAAAGCTTTGAGGTCCTTTATATTATTAGGGGTTAAGCTTTTGAACCATTTTCTTGCTTCTCCCCCTAAACTTTGAGCAAAAAGCTTTAGTTTAATAGTTTCATCATCTATTTCTGGTCTGTCAAAGTAGTTATTCGTTCTATCCGCATGTTTTTGTGCAGTAGTAGAACTACTAGCATCATATAATGGAATCTCGGACTGATAGTCCTATGGAAAATTTACTAAAGGTAAAGGAAGGACTAGAGGAGCATACCATGTTTCCATTCTAAGAACTTGTGGGATAAATGGGGGGTTTATAGGTGGAGGGTTTATGAAAGGAGGAGGAGGGTGGAATGGAGTAGTTTGAATAGTGGGTGTATGGATAACATAGGTTCTTTGACCAACTAAGTACGTTTGAGTAGACTTAGGATGAGAGAAACCAAAATTATGAATGAAATGTAGATCAGGTGGGGTTGTTTATCTATTATCAGTATGTTCACCACTATGTTGGGGTGAGTGTGGAGGCCCAAAGTATATCTGATCTATACCACTAAGTGACTTAGTTCTAGATGGTTTTCTTATGAAAGGTAAGTCAACTTAAGTATCTTGCAGAGCTGTAATATTTTCAGGGACAGAAATAGCTCTGTGGATTGGTCTGACAATAGTTGGATTCTTGGGTTTAGGAGACTTCCTAAGGATGATTTCTAGATTTTCAACTATTTCAAGAGGATTTGGGTCAGGATGGGCTCTAGTATGAATTATTTTAGAAGCCACTATGTTGTGTTTTTAGACCCAATGATGAGAAAAATTAAGCCAAGTATGACAGAATTTTAAAGGCTAACTAATATTTTTCAAATAAAACTCAATCCTCAAAGTCTTCTTAACTGGGCTTGAATGATGTTTGAAGGATAAAATAATTTCCCAGTGGAGTCTTAGGAAAAACCAGTGGGGTTAGAAGGCCTACTAAATACTAATGAAATCGCCAGGTGAAGGATTTTTACTTGTTTTGAAGGTTTTCTTGTTGTTCACCATCAACAGTCAATAATAAATAGTCTTGGTGACACTTGTCTCATTTAAGAATAGGGGTTCGTTGAGTTGTGAAGTTATCTATTACTTAATATTCCCCAGTATGGTTGCCACTATGTTACGCTCTTGTAGTTTGCAAGATTTGCAAGAACAAACACTGCAGGGCCTACATTAGAACCACTTTGGATTCCTAGGATCTAGCCCTCCTGGATTCAGAGAGGGATCTCTCTATATGTGTTTTCAAACGATATGATTATAGGCTCATGATATGATATTAGGCTAGCTATGAAGCACAAGGGATTTTTTTTGGTTTTGGTCGGGTAGGATATCATTAAAATAAAGGAGTATTTTGAAAGGTAATGGTGTGAGTAAGTTGAAAGAATAGTTCAAATAATAAGATAGGTAAGAAACAGTATCAATCCATTGGGCTATGGAGTCACAAAGAATTTAATTGCACAACAAGTTTCAAGAGTGGTCCATGGGGCAAGTCATCTATATCAAAGGAACTCTTTAGATTGATTTGTGATACGGAACATTAAAAGTGTTGTGAAAGAAGAAAAGCTAATTACCATTTAAGAATCTATTAACTTCGCTAAACAAGAAAAGAATTTCAAAGTAACTGTTTGAAGCAGGCCAAAGGATAGGGTAAACCATAGACTTCTTTGGGCAAAATTTTACCAAATAACACTTCTCAGACAACAATCCAGCAATCTAACAAATTACCTTTAGAAAGTAGAAAAAATTAAAGATAAACAAAAGAATAGCCTAAGATCAAGTAAGAACTTTGAATCTCTCCTACTTTGGCATACTTGCAGGGATATTTTCAAAGAAACTGTTGGAGATAAACTAGAGGACAGGGCTAACCATAGACTTCTCTAGTTCAACTGTACTTAGTAGACTTTTCAAGAACCTTCAAAGACAATATCTCAAGCTGTACTTAGGAAACATGGGCTCACCAACACTTCACTAGTTATACTCTATTGAATCACCATTGAACCAGAGTCAGAAGAAAACATAAAGATAAAGCTTGTCAGTGAGAATTAGGGTACCTTTTACGGTAAATCCTAATCTAAATTTGCTGTTCTTTATCAGAGAAAGTGGACAGTATTAGAACATAAGAAAAATGATAATTACAGTAAGAAAAACATCACTATTGACATAAACCAGGATCCCATAAATCAACTTGTATATTTGATGTTCAAACCAGTTACAATCTCCAAGTCCAGTAGGTATTTATAGCTTCAAACTTCTCTTCGCAGCCTATCTTTCTTCAATCACTAACAGAGCTTCAGTAGCTTTAGCAACTTATTTACATTCAACAAATATCCAACCAACAACAACATACTGGGCTCCTCATATGATATATATAGGTAGATTGAGGAGGTGGAGTGAAAGGAAGGTTTAACTATTCAATTAATATAGAGTAAATGCTTCTTCGACCTTTGGGAGGTCTAATGGAGAAGATATCTAATTTCTTAACTTTATTAATTGATTTTTACATTAAATTTCATCTACTTCAGTCACTTTTGTTGACTTTTGAGGATTTTGGTAGCTAGCAATTACTTTCTAAGCTGTCTTTGTAAAATATCTCTTACTGTGTATTAACTTTGTAGGATTTAGAGTAAATAGGCCTATAGGTGGCATTTTTAGTCTCTAGATGAGTAACTTCTTTAGTGATATGTCATTCGAAGTAGTCCCTTTGTTGATCTGTCATAATTTGTCACTTTAAACTCTGAATTAGGCCTCTGATATGCTTTTTGGCCTCTCTTAATCATATTTCATCTTTGTCCTTTTGCTGACTATTTTAACTTTGAATCCTTTGTCTTTCATTGTGCTTTATACATAATCTGCATGGTTTAAGTCTTTTAATATTTAGGCTTTCTACCTTAACCTTTAATCTTTAAACTCTTTTCTTCATTGTTCTTTTGCTTTGTGTGCAGGTGGCTCCTGTATGACACTGGAGGGTTCATTCGCTAACCAATGTCCATGAAACATTGTTTCAAAACCCTAAGATCCCATCCTTAGATCTCTCATTTTTCTTTATCTTGCCTCGAGAATCATCATCTAGGGGATTATTGCCACTTGAATTTGCTGTGGGAGGGCCTTTAAGCCTAAGACACCATTAAACCTACACAAATAAACAAACTGTTAAATTAAAGCCTGCATATTGTGGATTTATTACATTTCAGGGATTTATGAGGGTGTATGGCAGTCGAAGGAGTGTTTGCAGAGGAAGGGGAGAATGCAGAGGAGAGGTTCCGAAGGTGGAACCAGGAGAAATAGCGGAAAATTTGGATTTATGGCGCAAAAAGAGGAAGGGTAGTTTTGTGGAAACCGACGGTGGTTTTCACGTGGCCAGACGGTGGTAATCAGTTTAGGTTCATACGAACATGATTCCATTCAATGTTTACCACGCGTCCTGGGTAAAACCGCCCATTTCGCATGGAAATGGGTGGCTAAACCACAACTGCAAAATGAATGCGATATGCAATACGGGCCATTAGATCCCAAGCGATGAGATCTATGGTGCGAGTTAAACCCGATGGGGGAGATAGGGTTTGTGAGGGAGTAAGTGGGGTACATGTGGCAGATAGGGATTAGGAGATGGTTTCCTGGGTGGAAGGCAGGGCCAAGAAGATAGATGAGAGGCGAGAGTATGATAACGGTTGGATCGAGCCCGATCAATGGTTCGGATTGATTTCGGAGAAAAGAAGTTGCAGGGTGAGAAAATGGAGAAAGGGTCTAAAGTACAGCGTGGGGGAATATGGATAGGACCGGGGTTTGAGGAATAAAGGGGGTAAGGGAGTAGGAGGTGGTCGCTGCCCTTTATTGTATGTGGAAAAGGGTTAGGGCTTTGGGTCCAAAAAAAATGGCTTTAAACGGGCCTGCTTCATAAAGTGGGTTTTTTTTATTATAAAAACAAAGTTTTTATAATGTTTTGAGGGTCTGATAGGCTTAATAAGTCAATTTGAACCAAACAAAAGGAAATAAATGGTCTAGAAGTGGTTTTGGAAGCCTTTTAAGGGGGAATGAAGGGTAAATGGAGAGAGGAAAGGGATTTTTTAGAGGAATGAATGACTGTTACGAAAGAAAAAAAGGGCGAAATGGAGGAAATTTGGAGCGAATTTATGAGGGTGAAATGATGGGAAAAAGGCTTTGAAGTAGTCTTCTTTTGAACAAGAAGGGTTTCTTTGAGGAATTTTGAATGAAGATTATCAATGGAATGGATTACTTGAGAATAGAGAACATAGAGAGGCTTCAAGAAGTCACAGATTTTGCATGAAATTTGTTTCTTGAAGACTGAAAGATTAATTTAGCCATCATGAGATATGACAGAATTTATAGATGGGTCACACAACTAAAGGGAGATGGAAAATTATTCAAAGAGAGCTTTCATATGCTTGCCTAGGGTTACCAATAGGTGAAGAGGAAACAAATATCACTTTCTTCTTAGGATAATTAATTCATGGTCCCAACTCCTAATGCCAAGGAATCAAACTAAAATTAATGACTTTAAACTAGGAAAAATGAAAACTAGCTAAGCATATGTGGATTAGGATGACTTAATCTAGCTAATTATCTATGTGTTTTTGGTTTCTATGTTCGCAAAAATAAGTTACTTCAAATTGCAAGTAAATTTCCCCCTACTTAAAATATGTGGTTTTTTGTGAAAATAAACTTTGATTTTTTAAAACTAGCACCTAGCACTACTCAATTGTAGCCAACAACGAGTTTTAAAAATCGTGGGACACCTCACACAGTGCTGGAAATTTTTCTATGGGCTTCCAGTCACTTTCAAAATGGGGAATTGAGGAAAATAACAAATATTTTCTGCCTTGGGTTTCCCTGCGCAAATGTCTCACATAGCCGGTAAATTTATCACACTGGTCAGTGTTTAATGCGCACAATAGGGCACGTCTAACTGTGTGAAATACACATGAATTTCTTGCAAAAAAAATTCCAGAGCTTCTAAACTTCAGAATTTCACCGAGGGTGAACAAGAAGAGAGGAAGAGAAGAAGAGTTGTACAAGAAACAATCTAGAGCATAGAAAAGGCCCCTGCAACACGTGCAACCACATTAAATAGAAAAAGTAAAACTAGTGGAGTCTCCAATCCTATGGTGGTGGTTTTGGTGCACAAGTGTACAAATCAAAAATTTCTTAAGAGGAGTGGTCGCTGCCTCTAAGCTTTGGCCATAGGAAGATAAAAAAAAGAGTTACAGGTTAGTCAACATGCGATAAAACATTAAACACAATAAACAATGATATAGTATGCATATGTAGAGAGAAAACAAGACTAAACTAAACATGAACACGAAAGCTCATAAAGAGTCAAGCACAACAATAATACTGACGGTGGCATAAATGTCCCCTCTTATTGCTTGTTGTTAGGAAGAAATATAGTATGTTTACACACTTTTCAAGGGGCCCTTAGAACTATGGAGTTATAATACCAGATGCAAGGACATTTTTACCTTCTAGCTGCTTGGTGCAAGGTCTCTCTCTCTATTCCAAAGGATTGAAGTTGCTGGATGGCCAAAAACCGAATCCCCTATCTACTTATTCTATGGATTACACACTATTCGATTCCTTCAAAGAAATTTTGGCCAACATAACAATATGCTCTCCCTCTGTTCATCTCTTGGTGGCCTTTTGTAGTTGAATTCAAATTCTCCTTCCCTCTCTTGGTACATTGATGGATGGTGACCGAAGGGAGGGGGTTGAGTCCATTGTGTGCTACTTGATTCCTTTCTATGCTCCCTTGAGGTCCCAAGAAGGCTTGGGAAATTGTCTTTGGGCAGCATCAAGTGTGGGATCCTTTTACTAGAGTGTCCCTTGTGGTCCCGGAAAGTGACTTTCGCCACTCTCAATTTCGCACAAATTTTCGAGGGAAAGCTATGCAAAGGCGAACTTATCGAAGAAAAATACGCGCGAAGGTGCATTTTTCCAGTGTCTTGAGTGCACAATTTGATTTTTAATGTGGACCTTAAAGATTTTTAAAAAATTTCAGATTCTCTAATGTGTCTCAGCCTTGTAAATCCTTCTCCGTGACATTTAGTAATGTTATCTTTGCTTGTCTGATTTTGAAGTGATAACACCCTGGGTCATTATATTTTGCAGGAAAGTCTGAGATCATTATGGACATTCCACTAATGATTATTACATTCTAGTTTTTATGACCTTTCCTACCCGTTTTATTAGTGTAGATATCTTTAATGATTTTATTATAAATAGGAATGCCTCTAATGGCTTGTAATAACAGGATTCTGATACATATATTCCTTAATTCAGTTTCTAAATCATATTCAATTGGGATTCCCTCTTTCTTAACAAAAACATGATATGGGAATGAAGGTTCATTTAGTTCTTATTTTTTTTTGTTTTTCATTTTAGTGACTCTTACATTTCTCTAGAGGGGCCTCTTCTTCAATGACAATAGTCAATTTACCTCTATTAATTTCTCTCCCAAATCATAATTAAATCTCATTAATTGAGGCAATAGTTGTACTTATATATTTTTCACAGGTTGAGGTTGTCTGTTATGATTAGGGTTAGCTACGGGTTGTGTAGGTAACAAAGCAGAATGAAGCGGGATAAACGTTGGTGGCGCTTATGAGGATGGTGGGTTTGACGGAGCGAGTAGGAGATGATGTAAAGGAGGAGGTGGCAGCGAGGGTTGTTGATAAAAAAATGTATTGTACCCTTCCTGATAAGGCTGGATGGTCTGGTTATAAGATGTAATAGGCATGTTCTAGTATGGGGGATAGAATTGAATTTAAGGTTGAAACATATTTACAGAAGGGTTTTCCCACCAATTATGGTTCCAAGGAGTGTTTTGAGTTTGACGATTGGCCCGAGGGGGCTAATATGGTTGGAAATTCAAAGCTTGATTCTGACCATATCCTTGGGGACTACGATCCGGGAACATTTTTTTTGATTTGGGCTCCTACAAAAGGGTTTCTTGTTTGTTTGTGAAGGGTCATTTGCTTTAGTACTCCCCTTATAGATAGCCTGTAAACTAGGAAGAGATGGACACTTCTCGGTTGCATTTTATAAAGAAAAAATCCGACAAACCCCAATGACATCTAAGGGCTTCATCTTTTAGGGTGGCTGGAAACAACTTACGTTTATATGCGTCATCATAATAATTATAGCTCCTGCATAAAATATCAAACTCAAAAATAAAGGCATTAGGGTCTTCAAAGGACTTACCATACAAGAGTGGAAGAGAGGTCATTGGTATTATTTTCATCGTGATATTCCCGATTACATCAAGGATGGGAAATCCAGAGGTTTTTTATTCATATTCTTACCCCGGTCCTCCCCTTTTTCCATCATCATTTCTAGGTCCATCCTCATTTGCTCCAAATAAGGGCATTCATGGGCCTTCTCCCTCTCCATGTTTTTCTTCGTGGTTCCATTCATTGTTTTTATTTTCCCCTCCATTTTTTTCCATGTTGGTTGCAGAAGCATTGCTACTAATATGACTGGAGAAGGATTCAATGGACAGTTGCTTTAATCCTTCCTAAATTTGGAGTTCACCTTGTAAAATATCCTTGTCATTGGTGCTCCCTTTTTAGTGCTTAGTTCCTGCGTAACGATCATCAGGATCAGTTAATGGGATTTTTGTTGAACCAAAAGTTTCAGGAAATTGTGAACTAGAAATAAACCTACCTTTACTATATCTAGGTCTACTTCTACTTCTATGCATAAGGGAAAGGAAAATAAAGTTCAAAGATAGGAAACAACGGTCAGACTTTGGGAAAACCCCATAATAGTGAATGTGTGGCTCTTCTCTCACGTCTTACCATACACTCTCCTCCCTATGACATTCTAGAAATACCTTTGAAAACTATGTGATAATTTTTACCCGAATAAAAATACAACTTCCCCGACAACGACAAAAAAATGTTGGGAGTTTTAATAGATGAATTAAATCTCTTAATATTAATTGTCAACAAGGACTCGTAAACATGAGTTTCACTATGCTTTTGATCCAGCTTGTGT
The DNA here is from genome assembly GCA_034641835.2 of Pinus albicaulis. Classification (NCBI taxonomy): domain Eukaryota; kingdom Viridiplantae; phylum Streptophyta; class Pinopsida; order Pinales; family Pinaceae; genus Pinus; species Pinus albicaulis. The sequence goes on from JAXQQM020058307.1 coordinate 74,263, forward strand.
CAGAGTATATATGTTTCCTCAATAATCATCCCTTAGTATGAAATTATGAAAAAATTCGATCATCTATTGTCTATTTAAATTAAAAACAAAGAGTGTTCAAATAGATTAATCTACCTAACCTTTACCAAGCCACACTTTTCTTAATCTTCATGCAATCCAATCTCCTATTTTATATTAGCAGACAATCTCTCTAATTAAAGAAGTAGAATCAATAATAAAATTCAATTAACTTTAAATTTCTATTTTCATCAATCCATTATGTACTCAAGGATATTTCTCACTTAAATTATATCTATCATTCACTTCAATTCTCTTACTGCAACAATATTTTAATATGGCACAAAAAAAATCAGATCATTCTCACATTGTAAACAAATCAATCCCATAATTCTATATTTTACTTGAATTACTCAACCCTTCTATGATATCTCGGAAACCATAATCTATTTACAAATCTCCTTATTTTAACATAGAAGAAAAACTGTAAAAAGAACACACATACTTGTTAATCAAGAACTCAAAATTCAAGTTTACTAGAACACTCTGCCTCAAGGGAAACACACACTAATAAATTCAAAATTCAAACCAACAAAGCAAATTTCTAACTGTTTCTAGGTTCGAAACAAACTCAATTCACACCTAGACTTCTATAAATTGAAAACCCCTTAACAATAATAAAGGTATCCTAATATATTTATAAAACTAGACACACTTTCAACCACATCTCGATAATAAAATCCTAATTCACTGTCTAATTGAAAATTAAGTACAAGGCCGTGTAATTCGAATGTTATAAATGAAAACTGAGATGATACAAAGAGAAATATATTACTATTTTTGAGAGACGCCTTGTTAATTAAGCAAAATCCACTTGTAAAGAAACTCACTTTGACTTCGAAATGTCTTCAAAAGACCACACTGCTATTCAATTCTCACACACCCTTAAGAAATTGAATTCACACCATTAAAATCTCATTCCAACAAAGAAACCTACTACACAACAAACATTACTTAAATAAATTAAAACTCACACTTTTAAATAATGTAACTTACTCTAAAACTTTATACTCTCTAAATCATTAAACACCCTGTTAGGGTCCTATAAATATAGGATTCATAATTTCGAATTGGCTCTATTAAAATCTTGAAATATTGTGCATACCTTTGCTTTCTGAAAATGTATTCCAAAATTTAAAATGAAAAGAGGGTATGTCCTAACAGAAAAATCAAAGGACAAAAGGAAACAATGATAAAAAAAGAATATTGAAAAATGGAACCCAAAAAAAAAGAGATAAGAATAAGACATGAAAGTGATGCAAGTCAAAATGGCACTACTTTCTACTTTTACTGCAAAATAATATGATTATGTACAGCTTGTTCAAAATTCCATAATCCATGATGAGCTAAATAGTTTAATCTGAACTTTTTCATGCTTTCAATTTCATGTTTATAGATAGAGAATAAAGATCTGTCAAATAGTTTAAACTTGACAATTCAGTAGATAGTTAGAGAATAAATGATGAGCTTAACAGTTTAATCTGAGCCCTCAGATGAAATAAGGTTAGAATTACATAGTTTTATGCTTTAAAGTAAAAAAGGATTAGGGTTTACAAGCTCAAATGCACCCATAAAAATAAAGGAAAAAATGGTAGAATAAGTGATGGGTAGGTATAAAGTATTTTTACAATGCATGGATAAAAATTATCTAGAAAATTACTAATTTCCCTCCCCATAATGAACTCCAGTACTAAAAACCTTCAGTTATAAAGGCTCAGAGTATTTCTTTGACTTTTGGTGGGACTGGACCCACGGCTTTATGACTGATTGGTACTAAAATATTGGAATCCCCTTCATAAAAAAAAACCTTCCCCTTTGTCATTCATTTTACCCTAACAGAACCCCTTTTCCTAAACACAATTTACCTAGGAAGAGTAAAATCCCTTTGACTAATTCCCCTTTTATACAAAAACACTAAAAAAACCCACATAAATGCTTTTAGCCTAAGTATAAATGTTAAAGTGATGATATTTGGACTTACAATGAAGAAATTCAACCTAAAAGTCATATTTTACACTATACTTAGTCTATTTTTTCATTCCTACTCATTCATTTCATATTAACACTAATATAATGTATTAACTCCCTATTTACTCTTTAGCCCGTATTAATATAATTCTCGCATATTTTAAATACCCCAACCCATATTTTAAACTATAATATAGTTTCATTCCGCACATGTTCTACATGTTGGACCCACTATATATTATACCCACAACCCTTTGTAAATAAACATAAGCCAACTATGTATTAAACATTAAATTAATACATATTTAATACCCCACATCATTAAAAATACCCGGGCCCCATGCCTTATTGACCAGCAACTTCATCACATAGTCCACATCGTCCGATCTTCACCCGATAGGTCTGACGTCTAAGATCTCATTTTTCACATTTTAATGCGCAATGTTTAATAGACCCCAAACCTTGCGAAAAAGGTTGTTTTCATGTTTTCTCTCCCTTCCATGCATTTAAATGATGTTCAATCCCATCCGCCAAACAAATTCCACTTACCACCTTTACCCATTGTGAAAACCACTAGCGGTTTTTTCCCTCCTACATGCCAAACCATCCATTTATTTGAAAAGGCCGCCATTAAATTCATTTTAATGTTAAATAAAGAACAAATAAACCTGCCCGCCTGCACCATTTTTTCTGCATTTCAGTTAGAATTTGTGCATAGAAAGAGATCTTAACCCAAAAATAGTGCTTCGGACTCTAGTTTAAGCCTAAATTTGAACTAAACTCACCGAATTTCTACTAAGAACCTTAGAAAAACTCCGCTATCCCAGAGAAACCCTCCTTGCAAACCTCTGTTTCATTAACAAATTGTTTGATTTTTGCAGGTTATTCTCAGAATATGAAATTGGGCCAACAGTTTCAATACTAGTTCAAAAACTTGTTTTCTCCAAATTATCATATTTTAATTCAAAAAAATTCATTGAACAAAAAGTTTGTATACAAAGAAAGGATTAAATCAACATCAGAGAGAGATCGAAGAGATAAAATTGCACAGTGAAGGTAAGAGTGAAAAGGTGATAGAGCAGTCAAGGTAAAGCTATAAAAGTAAAATACAGAGGCAGTAAATGGTAAATAGAGATGAAAAAAATTTCACAAACAACAACGAAGTTTATCCGAAGTAAAATTCAAAACAGTTAAAAGAACAATAAGGTTAAAAGATGAAAACAGAGCAGGAAGGGACATTTTCCAGAAATTTCTTGTTTAATTCATAGTTTTGTAGAAACTATTGTAGGCAATCCAAGATGAATTTTTCAAAACATAAGGAGGTTTGTGTTCCTAAGATATCTGCCTACAAAAACCTCTCTCAATTTTCTAATAGACATTATGGTTTTGGAAATATTAAACAATATTTTAAAGCACTTTTTATAGAAAATTTCTGTTTAGTCATCCTTTTGCAGAGAAGCGTATGGAAAAACAGAAATGAATATTACAAAATTGGAGGAGGATTTTGTTCCCAGGAAACCCATAGAAAAAAAATTATCTCACTATTTACACAAGTATTACAGAATGAGAGATACATGCACATCTTCATAGCTTATTTTTCAGACTGTATAAAGTTCTATTTTACACATCTTTTTGTAGAGCATATGGTGAACAGCTGGAACTGAATTTTGGTAAAATCAAAGAGGTTTATCTTAGTAACATATTTATATACAGAAACCACTTTCACATTTTACATATCTATTTCGGATTGAGATATAAAAAGGTATCATTGGACCCAAATTTTGCAGAATTTCAGGAGAAAAATGCAGAAAGGAAGGAGACAGTTAGTGACTTGGATGCCTCATCATCAACTTAGAGTTGATATCAAGTTCGAATTCTCTTCTTTGTCACCATCAATCCATAAGAATAGTGCCAAATAGATTCATTAGTTTTGAGTGTCCTTTTATTAAGTTGTATTTATGTAATACAGTTTGAGATATTTGTAAACCAATCTTGATATTTTTTAAAGATATACTAGTTTAGAATTTGTATAAATAATTCACTCTTTGAGGTATTATTGTGGAGTAAATTTCTGAAGATTTCTATAGTCAATATTTTTGTACACGAAGGCTTCTTGTCGCAAGTTCAAGTAGCAGACTAGATCAAATCATAAAGAATCATATTTCAGGATTCATGTGATGAGCCATTGAAGTGAAGTGCTTTCTACTGTCATTGTTTAATCTTCTTATGTCTTACATTCATCCATATATGTGTTCTAAATTTTAATGATAAACTAGAAATATTATTAGAGGATTTGTTAAAAGCACCCTGTCTTTAACTATTTATCATTTCTATGTTTTCTATTGATTTCCAGAGTAGGGAACCCTTAATTTACCCCTCTTTCGAATGACCTCTATCCTCTTCACTCCTTATCCGGATCAAATAATCCTTGATTGCTATTTATCCCAATTAGACCAATTCATCAATCAGCCTTCCAATATATTCAATAAATTGTCTATCTTTCCCTAAAAATATTTGACTTTTGACGTTGATCCTAGTCCTATTTTCTTGACATTTAACTCCTTTTCCCAATGGAAAAAAAGATCTGTCATTGTCCATCTCATTAAGTGATTTTCCCACCAACCAAAACCAAATCTTAAAATCAATTTGCACATCATAACTAGCCTAATATCATATAATTAAAAAAAAAAACAAAAATCTTAAAGAGATAGCCCTCTCTGAACCCTAGGAAGGCTAGATCCTAGAGTTTAAAAGTTGTTTTGTGGTTACCTTAGAATATTTCTTTCTTTAACCTTGAGAAATTTCTAAGTGATAACACACTCAATGCAATTAATACTCAAACTCACACTAAGAATGAAATTGGAACTGCAAGAAATAAAATTATAATACCAATAATAAATCTTTTCCTACGAAATAGTAACTCAAACCCAGGTAATTCTATTCCAAATGTAAAAATTCCTATTCTAGAAATGAAACAATACCGCTTTAAGTTTGTTTCAAATTCACATGTAGGATTCTAAGGATGACTTCTGAACACACCTGTAATACTCAATGACTTGGCTTCAAACACACTTGCACTACTTTCTAATTTAACTTCCAAAAACACACTTACTATTCAATGACATCAAAGACTCAAATGCAATTTCCAACACCAATGTAACTTCCAAATCCAAATGTTATTCAAGGGAATCAAACACTATGTATATATATAAATATATGCAACTTATAATCTATAGTCACACACAAACACACTACTCGACATATAACTCTTTGAATTCACACTTTACATGATAGTCAAACCCAGTTCTAGAAATTTGAAACACGCACATGGAACTCACACTCTTAAGTCACGGTCTTAACGCATGCACATAATCATTGAATATAGTTCTTCATGTAAGTACATCAATATAACATAGTTATTTAAGGAAACAGAGTAATGTTTTGTAAGAACAGATTGACAGTAGGGGAATTTTGAGGTCTAAAATGGGCCTCTTAAGAAAAATGTACAACCAAAATAAACTTTATATGATCCAATAGGATTCAAGATGATGATGTCAACCATGGGGGATGATTCACCGTTTTTTGAGTAAAAAAATAAAAAGAATAAAAAATAATAAAATAATACTCGTTTTAGTCAAATTTCGAGTAGGAGTACTCGTTGGATGAAAAACTTAATTCTTCATTCAAGGAGTACCCATGTTGCATACTTTTGATGGAATTTTTTACACGAGAAATGCGAAATACATGAAATGTGATTGTAATCATGTTTTTCATGTATTTCTCAGTTTCGTGTAGAAGGTTCCATCAAAAGTATGCAACATAGGTACTCCTTATATGAGGAATCATATTCTGCTTCTAGAAAATATTTCCGCTTGAAATTTGAGTAAACAGATAGGGAGATAAGTTGAAAATACGAGTTGAAAAAGTTATTTTTCACTTTTTCCCTCTAAACTTTGAAGAGGTAATCTAGTTTTATTTTATTATTTCCACTATTATTTTTTTAATTTCCTTAGGAGGCCCATTTCGGACCTCAAAATTCCCCTAATGGCATGCTATTCAACAAATTCCAAAACCATGTCAATCACGAGACCAATTATAGCCAAAATCTTAATTGAATCGAATCGCAATCTGCTTAATCATGTTGTAGGATTCACAAGTTCTATAATTAAAAAAACACAATCTATTTCAATCTTCCTATGAAAAGAACTAAGTCCTAGACTGTGGTGGGCCCTTGCCCCTCTTGGGAAGGTCTAAACTTATAGTGAAAGGAATATGTTCACTTATTCAAGCTAGAAATGCATCACAATCATACTCATGAAAAATAAAATCACCACACACCCATTATATTACTGGAACAAGTGTTGAATTAAAATAACAAAAGTCTATAATTACACAAAGTTCTGCATACACACTAACAACTTCAATATTTTTATTTCTAGCTAACTCACTTAACTCCTTTACTGGCCTTTATAGGAGAGACTACTATACATAAAATAAAAAATATTTCATTACCTAGAATATCGAAGGATCTGGACTAATTTTAGTATTTTACAAATCTGATTTCAAGTACAGATTTAGTTCATTGCTAATTGCTTTCAAACTACGTTCCACCCTTAGGCTTTGTGAATTATATGTTGATCTGGAGGCTAATCTAGATGATGCCTACATAGAGATCATCAAACTTAGAGATCGTCGAACTCAATTCTCAAACGATGGTAGTTGTGTTGACCTCCTAGAATCGTTGAAGGTCTAATAGGCCTCTCAGACTTTAAGTATTATTCCAGGACATGTTTTTTAAGTACATAAATCAAAAGTAGAACTTGATGCTACAATCCTCCTCCATCTTTAGTTTTGTAGGCCATGCTACATTAAAATTCACATCTAAACCCATAAGGAGTAGTTGGAAAACTAGGAACATAACTTTAACTACTCAATTTTAATCACAAAATAGTAAAAAAGACACTATTTCAATGTTTCACCTCTTATCAAGGACTTAGCAGGGTTTAGGAAAAATGGAATATGGAGGATAGGAAAAAGGGAATTTCTTTGAAGAAAGAGGGCCAAAAATATTGATAATGAGTTGAAAAAATTGGGAAAAAATAGAGAAACAACAAGAAGTTTTTTCTTTCTATTTAGGGTGATGAGGGAGTGTATGTGTGAAGGGATGTAAGCCAATATATTTTGGAAACTGACAGGTAATAAGCTGAATTTCTCAAATTTAGTCGTAAGTAACTTTGAATGCTAACTGTCGACTAGGATGGGAAGACCCTCCTACTTTAGGAATAGTATTCAGGGTGGTACTTAGAATATTACTTCCTTTCATGAAATATTAACTGTTAGGATGTGATGATTTATCTTCCATAAAAAGGTGGTTTCCCTCTTTCTAGCACTACAATGCTGATGGTGTTCGAACCCACAAACATGTAAGGGGGTCTCCTTGATCAAATGTCTGAATTAGACTTTGCACCATCTGGAGTAGGAGACCTTCTGGAATTATGGCCTTGATTCCATGGTTCTTAAAGATTTTCCTTGGCTATAATGGTTGGCACAAGAGATAAATGAACATGTAATTTTGAAGGAATAAGTGAGTATGCCTTGTGAAATGTTCAATTTTAGAATATATTGAGGTTCTTTCACTGAAAGGGAATGAAAATGAGCCTTTAATTGAAGATTAATATTACTAATACAATAAAGAGAAATGAGCACATACATATAAATAACTGTTAAACAAATAATGAAATAGGTCACTTACCAATAACAATCGGTAAAGCATATACAACAGATGTTCAACAAGATAAGCACAAAAGCCACCAAAATAGTTCAATATTTAGTACAAAATAACAACATACACCAGAAACATTCAAATAATATTCTTACGATATTTACAATATACGCATGACATTTTTTCATCTCAAAGTGCTTTTACTATTAAGTAAAATTTCCAAGATACATAGTTACAGTAAACATTAATAGCTTCAATAGTGGAGCTTTAGCCTACTACTTGCTCTCGAAAAGAAATAACTTTCTCTCTAGTGCCTTGTGGTACAAGCCATGGTGAAAAATACTTTGGTTGATCTATGAGTGTGTATATATAACAAATTGGGTGACTCTTCACCTCCCTTGTTACTCTTGGACATCCATCATGACTCTTTCACTTCTATGTGACATTTCACATTCTATCGGTGACTCTTGGAATAAAAATTTACATTTAATATCTCATATTACATAGTTACATCCACAAATGATTTTGAAAATCATGAAATCATAAGATGTATTCATTTTCTTTCTCTTAGCTGCAATTGTATTATCATTCCAATGACTTTCCTCAATTGTGACTTTTGCGTGTTTTTTATTTCGTAAGTGTTTCTTTCACTTTAGAAACTATAATTTTTTATTTCTTTCACTTTCGCAAGTGTCACTTGCGGGTTCTATTTTCTTTATATTGTGTCACTTCCAATTTCTTAATATTTTTCAAGTGTCATTTTATCTTTTTCTTAATGTCGCAAGTGTCACTTTTAACTAATTTCACTCTTGTATGTGTCACACTTTAGCGCATCAATAAACTAAGCTCTAGAAAAATATTGTACATTACATTATCTTATATGTCATAATAATATGTTCTAGACACATTCCAACAACTTAGCACACTTTCTCATTGCAATTGACACTTGTTTCATAACTTGTATTTTAAATGTCGCAACACTATGTTTCAACTATGGCACTTAGAAATAAATGTTTCTTTGTTATCATTTAAATGGCTTCATGTGGATTTTGAGTATTTTTCATTCTCTTGGCTTGGATTCATGTTATCTGAGTGTGAGATCACTATCTCAAGACTTATTTTCATGTGTTCTAACTTGTCATGTTGATCCTACACATAGGAATTTTCAAATATTTCACTATATTTGCAACTTCTTGATATTTTCTCCATCCTATAACTGCACACTCTATAGTGTTAAGTAATAGCGAAGAATCCTTAGCTCTTGGAACTATGCACTATGAAAACATTATCTCCAAGAACTGCACATTGCACAATCATAGTGCTCAGTCTCTTCCTCTTGCCCCTAAAAACTACGCAATTTGTCTCCCAATTAGTCTTCCATTTCATACTACACAATCTAAGTCAATAATGAGGCCCCTCTTATTCCTTTACCTACTCATCTACATAACCACTTGGCTCAGTGTATCTAGAACTGTTCATTACACAATCACAATGAGAAATCCGGCCTCACTGCATCATTTTCTCTTTCAACCGCATAGCTATGCCTTCTAATACCTCAACGACTACATATTTTGTAGTTACATTGACTATATATCCATCACTATCTCTTGGAACTACAAAATACACAATCCCAAGCCTTCTCCTTAGTCCTGCACTTTTTCATGATTTCAATCAATGAATTGGATGAAGAATAATATTGGCTATAAAATTATCCTACCGATGTTGGCTTGTTATGATTGGATTGAATTTTCAAGGGTTAATGTATCACGGAAGCAAGAGGATGTTGAGATTTTCTGTTTTAAATAAAATAGGCAAAAATCTCAGTTTGTGACAACAATAGGAATTTGTTGCTAGATTAGCTCCAGGTTGTTGGGAGAGAGTTAATGCATCCTAAATTTGATGTGAGAGGATTTATGAGGCAGTTAGATTCTCCTTGCCATAAAACAGGTATCCATACGGATGGTTTGAGAGCGTGTGAGAGTTCGTAATCTCCTGTTTGATTAATAAAATTGCCGATGCCTATGTTTGGTGGACGTAGCCCAAAATGGTTGGGTGAACCACGTTAAAACTCCTGTGTATTTTGTGATGTGTTATATCTGTTGTTTCTTGTATTTTATTTAGCTGCACTGAATGCTCCAACAATTGGTATCAGAGGATGTTGGAGGCGTTGTGTGAGCCTGAAGAAGCTGCGTGGAGCATAGTTTTTTGGTGCGTTGCTGGTGCGCACTGCTGCTGGTGCGTTGGGCGTAAACCATTGTCTTTTGGGCGTGGGCGTGGAAATTTGTGTATGTCCGCGATGTTGGTCTTGTGTGGACAAGCTGGATGCGTGGGTTCGTTTTCCAGATCTGCGTGTTCTGGAGATGGAAGCGTTGTGCATGGAGGTAATACGGTACGGCTGGTTTATGCCATGAATGAGTCGATTTGAAGTTTTTTTTAACGACGCTATGTGGATTGTAAACGCTGCTATGGTAAACGGATGAAGAAACGCTGAATTAACCCAGATTGTATGTGGATTTGCTGGTGCGTGGTAAACACTGCCATGGTCAACGCAGCGATTTAAGTTTTTTGATTACAAAAGTCGATTTGTTTTATAAGGTGAAAATTGATTTGTGATATATCACATATTAAAATCGATTTATTAAAATGATTTTGAAAAAATCGATATGTAAAAGTCGATTTGTATGGTGGTGTTTTTTAAAAACAAAATCGATTTGAATTTTTTGGTAATTATTAAATACCAATGCCAATTGCATATGGTATGGAGTTTAGAAGGTTATATTTGTTTTTAAAAGGAAGTGAAAGGCATTTTAAAAGTGAAGGTTATATTTTTAAAGGCATTTTTTAATTAAAAAGGGCATTCTTTATTTGAAAATTGGATTTGGAGATTGTTTGTTTTAAACAAGATGGCGAAAACTCAAAATGCCCGGTTTGAAATTGAGAAGTTCAATGGCAAAAACAACTTCGAGATCTGGAAGGTAAAGATGCATGATCTCCTGGTTCAACAAGGCGTGGCAAAAGTGCTGTTGGGGAAAAGCAAAAAGCCTTCTTCCTTGACGGAGGATGAATGGGATGAGTTGGATGACAGAGCTCTGAGCGCAATTCGGTTATGTCTGGCGGATGACGTTCTGTTCAACATTGTGTCAGAGAAGACCGCCGCAGGCTTGTGGTCGAAGCTTGAGAAGCTCTGCATGACGAAATCCTTGACAAATCGGATTCTCCTGAAGCGAGAGCTTTATGGTTTGCGAATGAAGGAAGGTACCTCGATTACTGACCATCTGAATGTTTTCAATACTCTATTGGTACAATTACAAAGTCTAGATGTAAAATTTGATTCGGAGGATAAGGCAATAACTCTATTGTGTTCATTGCCTGAATCGTGGGATCACTTTGTTACTTCCATAAGCTTTAGTACTGCAGACATCCTTGAGTTTGACGATGTGGTTGGAGCTTTGTTGTCCGAGGAGACCAGGAAGCAGTCGAATGCTGACACCTCTACATCAGAGGCAATGATGGCTAGAGGTCGTTCTAGAGAAAGACGCTCTGGTAAACGCAGCGATTCGCGTTCAAAGTCGAAAGGGAAGAAGAGAAAAGTAAAGTGTTGGTTTTTGTGGCAAGTCGGGGCACTTGAAGAAGGACTGCTGGAAGCGACAACAGCAAACTTCAAAAGCAGATTCTTCGACAGAGAAGAAGGAGGCAAATGCGACAGATACAGGTTCGACATCTGGTTCAGGTATGAGTGATGAAGTATTATCAGTTAATGTGTCAAATCATGGTCAACATTGGTTGTTAGATTTCGGTGCATCAAACCACATGTGTATCCATAAAGAATGGTTTAAGGAATATAAATCAATTAATGATGGAGTTGTGTACATGGGTAATGATGTAACATGTAATATTGTGGGGATTGGGAGCATACAACTACAAATGTTTGATGGGACAGCTAGAATATTAACTGATGTGAGGCATGTACCAGATTTAAGGAAAAATTTGATTTCATTAGGAGCACTTGATTCAAATGGATATAAAACTGTAATTCAAGGTGGAGTTATGAAAATCTATAAAGGCATTTTACTAGTTATGAAAGCTAAGAAAGTAGGAAATCTATTTCAGTTAGAAGGAAGTACAGGGTCAGATTTTGTGTCTACTGTGTCTGAACATGACAGTAGTTCCATTCACTTATGGCATCAAATATTGGGGCATATGAGTGAAAGAGGGTTGAAAATTTTGGCTGATCGCAAGTTACTTCCAAATCTGAAGTCTGGAAAGTTAGATTTCTGTAAGCATTGTCTGTTTGGAAAACAAAGTAAACAAAAGTTTAAAATAGGCAAACATACTAGTAAAGGCATACTTGATTATATCCATTCAGATGTTTGGGGACCAGCCCCTACAACCTCATATGGTGGCTCGTCTTATTTTGTATCGTTTATTGATGACTTTTCTAGGAAAGTGTGGGTCTACATGATGAAAAAGAAGTCTGATGTTTTTACAATTTTCAAACAGTTTAGAGCATTGGTTGAAAACATCACTGGTAGAACTATAAAATGTTTAAGAACTGACAATGGTGGTGAGTTTACTTCCAAGGAGTTTGACAGCTATTGCAAGGATGCAGGGATCGAGAGACATAAGACCACAGTTTATACTCCTCAGCAAAATGGAGTTGCTGAACGCATGAACATGACTCTTCTAGAGAGAGCAAGGAGTATGCTGAGTAACGCCGGGTTGCAAAAGGAGTTGTGGACAGAAGCGGTGGCAACAACTTGTTATGTGATAAACCGATCTCCATCGACGGCCATAGACTGCAAGATTCCGCAAGAGGTATGGAAAGGACACCCTTGTGATTATTCTAAACTCAGAGTGTTTGGTTGTGATGCATATGCTCTAGTGCCTAAACATCAGCGAACTAAATTAGATCCAAAGTATAAAAGGTATATCTTTGTTGGGTATGGTGTTGGAACAAAGGGATATAGATTGTGGGATCCTACTACCCGCAAAATCATCATCAACAGAGATGTAAAGTATAATGAATCCTCTCTTGTACAGTTAGATGTAGATAGTAAATTGAAACAGGATGATGTATTTGATTTTCAGCACATTCATTTTGACAACACTTCTAATGATAGTCATGATGACCATAGTTCAGATACTAGTCATGAACAGGTTTCAGAATCAGAACATGAACAGGGTTCAGGTTTAGATCATGAACAAGTCTCAAATACTGATCGGCAAGAAGGTCCTACAGATGGTAGTCAGCCAATCGAGGAAGCGCCAGTAACATCCTTAAGGAGGTCGACAAGAATCAAACGGCCACCGAGAAGGTATGATGATTATGTTACTTCAGTTGCATTTACTGCTAATGACGATGAACCTCTGTGCTATCAGGAAGCAATAGAAGGTTCGAAAAGTGACAAGTGGAAAGCAGCTATGAAGGAAGAAATGATGGCCTTAGGTAAGAATGGCACATGGGATCTGGTTGAGCTTCCGAAAGACAGGAAAACTGTGGGGTGTAAATGGGTTTTCAAGCTAAAACGGGGTGTGAATGATACGGAGGACAGGTACAAAGCGCGACTGGTTGCAAAAGGGTTTTCTCAGAAAGCCGGTATTGACTTTCATGAGATTTTTTCACCAGTGGTTAAAATTGTTTCAATTAGATTTGTGTTAGCATTAGTGGCTTTGCTTGATTTAGAGTTGCAGCAATTAGATGTTAAGACTGCATTTCTACATGGTGATTTAGATGAGGAAATTTATATGGAACAACCGGAAGGGTTTGTTCAGCATCGCAATAAGAAATTTGTTTGCAGGCTCAAGAAGTCATTGTATGGTCTGAAGCAGTCGCCTCGACAGTGGTACAAGAAATTTGATTCTTTCATGTTGAGTCAAAAATATATAAGAAGTGAATATGATCATTGTGTTTACTTTAAGCAGTTAAGTAATGGAATGTTCATTATCTTAGTGTTGTATGTTGACGATATGCTTTTAGCAAGCAAAAGCATTGATGAAATCAACAGGTTGAAGACTCAGATGGCAAGGACATTCAATATGAAAGATCTAGGAGCAGCAAGACAGATTTTGGGCATGGAGATTTTCAGAGACAGGAGTAATGGTAAGCTGTGGCTATCACAACAGAAGTATGTTGAGAAGATACTCTTGAGGTTTGGTATGAACAATGTGAAGCCTGTTTCAGTCCCTTTTGCTTCCCATTTTAAGCTTTCTTCCAGTTTATGTCCTAATACAGATGAAGAAAAGGATTATATGTCTCAAATTCCATATGCTAATGTAGTAGGATGTTTGATGTATGCGATGGTTTGTACTCGACCAGATATTTCACATGCAGTTGGGGTTGTCAGCAGGTACATGGAAAATCCGGGTAAAGAACACTGGTCAGCAGTGAAATGGGTGCTTCAGTATTTGAGAGGCACAAGTAGTTATTGTATCACTTACAATAAGAGCAGTGAATATGTTTGTGGATATGTTGATTCCGATTTTGCAGGTGATTTGGATAAGAGAAGGTCAACTCGTGGTACGTCTTTACTCTTGCAGTGGAGCTATTAGCCGGATGTCAAAGCTACAAACATTGTTGCTTTATCCACTAAATGTAAGGTATCACATCAAGCGTTTCCGCATGCTTTCACAGGCGGTTTAAGGTGCGGTTTGTATATGGAGTTTGGTAGGTTACAGGACAACATCAGGTTACTTTGTGATAGTCAGAGTGCAATACATTTGGCTAAGAATCCGGCCTATCATAGTAAATCAAAGCATATTCCAATTAAGTACCATTTTGTAAGACAGGTTATTACTGAAAGGGGAGTCTCTCTTGAAAAGGTGCATACAAAGGAAAATTGTGCAAACATGTTCACGAAACCAGTTTTGTTGGAGAAGCTGCGTTGGTGTTTGGCTTCTCTTGGATTGCAGAAAAGATAAAATAATAAACAAACAGGGCATCAGGCTAATTGTTGTCAAGGTGGAGATTGTTGAGATTTTCAGTTTTAAATAAAATAGGCAAAAATCTCAGTAGGTGACAAAAATTAGGAATTTGTTGCTAGATTAGCTCCAGGTTGTTGGGAGAGAGTTAATGCATCCTAAATTTGATGTGAGAAGATTTATGAGGCAGTTAGATTCTCCTTGCTATATAACAGGTATCCATACGGATGGTTTGAGTGTGTGAGGATTGATTGAGTTATGTAATCTCCTGTTTGATTAATAAAGAATTGCCGATGCCTATGTTGTGTGGACGTAGCCCAGATTGGTTGGGTGAACCACGGTAAACCTCTGTGTTTTATGTGCTTGGTTTATTTGCTGAGTATTTGTTTTATATTGCTGTGCTTCTGATCTCCAACAAGTGGATTTGTAAGAGAGGTCATTAAGGAGAGGCTACAAGATAACACGCATAGGAAGAATCGTAAAGAACCATCGTGAAGAAATGTTGGACCATGAGATAATGGTGGCATCTCATGCTAACTTGGAAGGTTCTGAAACTCATTTAAGACCTTTGGAGGGTAAATATGAAATACAAGAAAAGATCCATCATGAATAAGATACAAATATGGAAACTATGAGAAAGGTTTCGACTAGACACATCACAATGAAGTTCCATGTCATCAATGCCAAATCATGGCTTGTTTAAGTGTCATCACAAAGTCATATGTGTCAATGTAACTCAGCACATCATTTGTGTAATGTAATTATTATATTCATAAAATCAGAAAATGAAAAATGTGTGGAAGTCTCACATGGAATGTGATAATTAAGTACAATGTTATAGAGTCATTTGAAGCTAAAATTTTAGATAGGAATTTGAAAGGTAATAGTAGGAGCTCAAGAGTCATGGGGGAGGTGGAGAGTCACATGGGAGGTGAAGGGTCACATCATTTTTTATAAATACACCCTCATAGCTCAATATTGAGGACTTAGGACTTTGGAATTATTACCTTGGCTTCTCTAGTTTGGTATAGGAGAGAAGATCTTTCTTTGGAGGAGAAAGTGGTGACTTAATGTTCCAATAATGGGGCTAGTGTGGAAATTTTTTAATTCTATATCACAGGACTTTCACTTAATATATGAATCTCTTTGAGCTGATGCACTTTCATTCAAATGTCATGAATTATTGTAAGACTATTCTTTCATTTTTTGTGTTGTATTTTTATGTTAACACATACAAATGAAAATGAACTATTTCTTTGGATTTGTTATGTATCTTATTGAATGTGAATTGTTCCTTGTTTTTATTATCATTATTATATTGTGAACTAATTTATAGTTTAATCAATGATTCTTTCATTCTGTTTCATGTATATTTTAAGATAGTACTATTATTTTTCCTGTATAGGCTCGCTCTCTCTTTTCCCTTTCATGAAAGTACCCTATATGCATTCGAATTTTATGCCTCACATTTTCAACATACTTGATTGATTCAAAGATGTTTTGTGTATTCTCTTATCTTAATAATTGCATCAAAGGGAAATTCCAAAGTATAATGGAAAATGGCCTTATTTCCACATGTGGATCATACTCCAAATGGTGTGAGGTCTAGTTGGGACTTCGTACCAGGGACACACCCTTGGTGAATGGATTTCAAGCACCTTCAACATTTCGCCCTAGAAGGAGATCTAGATGACACGTTGAGCCCATTCAGTCTATTTTGAATCTCTTATATTGAATGACTCACACCCAAATCATACTCTCCACATATTTTTCTAATAGATCCAATCTTAAACTTTCAATCCTTATCGATTTTTTTTACAGCTTGTATAAATTAAAGTTTTATGGCGAGAGTGGGATAAAAATAGTTGAGCATACATTTCATTTTCTAAAATTTCTTGAATCTAATGAAGTAAATTATGCATTTTTTTTCCTGTAAATTATTCACTGTCACTCTTGAAGGCTAAGATAAATTATGGTGTCATAACTTACCTTATTCTTATATTAATTAATTTAAAAAACTCTTGAAGGAGCATCATCAAGCCTTTGATAGGTATAATTACCAAATTTTTTATAATTGAATTGTCAACTTAGAATGCGTTTAATGAATCACGAGAGGATTTTTCTAATTTATTTCTTCACCTATGTTATGATTTTCTTGAAGAAGATGTGGATTGGCATGTCTTCCAAGGAAAATTTTAGAGCTTAGTTCTAATATTCTTGAAACAATCTGAATATAAATCCTTGGTTGATAATTCTCTCAAAAAATTTATCAATCATGAGACACCTTTAATTCTAGAGGAGGAACCTACTTCCCATTTTTTCCCTTATCCTCCTCGATTTTAAATAAATAACAAGGTTTTATATCGTACTATTGTTGTAGTTGTGAAATATAAAAATAAATTTTATTATCCATTAATCCCATCGTCATTTTATCTTCTTGGTCGCTACTCTATGCACAATAAACCTAAGGTGAAGACTAGCTCCTTGATTTCCCCGAATCAATCTTAAATACGATATCATTAGAAGTGAAATTTCTTCAAGGGATGCATATCATCCTTTATCATATAGTTTTCATGACCCTTTATTCCTTGATCCACTTAAACAATCACACCATAGACTAGTACTTCAGATACTCTTAATTCTCAATTTGGTACTGGAAATGTTGATAAAGTACAAAAATGGTCACATTCCATAAGTAGGGGAGTAGAAGGGTGAAGATACTTTTGATATCTCTTCTTTTCTTAAAATCCCTCTATTTCAAGATTATATCCATTCCTTCCCGATTGATTTATAATCTAGTGATCTCTACTATCAATCAAATGAAACCAAATCTTTTAATAAACCTGAAGCCCCCAGCAACCACCACATTAATAAAAAGGATGCCACCAATGTATGTGGTGATGATTTCCTAAGTGAATTATTTGATCTTATTATTTCTCATGAATATTTTCTCATAGGAACTTCTTCTTCAACCTACCATACCTTTTTTCCTATTACTTGAAAAGTAGTAACTCATGATGAAGGTATTCCATGCCTTTTCAATTCAGAATTTGATGAGAAAGACATTGAATTGACATAAGATAGTAAGGTTTCACATGATGAATAAGAAAAAAATAAAATTACTAATCATCCATTTCATTCCTTACAATTTCAATTTTGGCACAAGGATACTTCTTTAGTTTAGGTTTCTCATAATATTTATCCGACCTATACATGCTTAGATACAAAAAAAATGAATATTATGACTTGATTTTTGTGGTAAAATATGATCAAATCAGTGATTTAAATAGTTTCCATCTCGATAATAGTGACCTTGTTGACATAGATGATAATAGTTATCCATGTGAATTTCATGATATGACACATATCTCAAAATTTAATTATCAAACATTACAAAGTTTTGGGACTTGTCATGGAATCAACAATCTTCAACCTTTTTTTATGGTTATGGAAAGTTCGCACAATCCTAGTGAGATCCTTGAACTATGTTCGATCTATATTTTATCACAAAATTAATTTAATTTATATTATTTCATTGGATGCAGACTCAATCTTGATAAATTTTGGGTGTTCCCTAGACAAATTTTGTAATTTTGAATATTGGTTTCCTGATTAGATATAGGATTTCATTAATTTATCGTCATGTAAACCTCTTGCATTGAACTCGAGATAGGAATGCCCATCTTCCATAGATGTGCAAAGCTATGAAGCTTAGCCTTTTAATTACCATGAAAAATATTCTCATCAAACAAACGATTCAAATCTGTAAAACACTTATGTGAATGATCAACTCTTGTTATTTCTTGTGAATATTTTGATGCTAATCATTTTTGTTTTGGCACATGCTATCGTCTTGAGTGTTAGTGAATTATTGAGATATTTGGTGAATAAAATTCATTTTCTTGAAATATTAATTTCCAAAGTTTATGCAAAGGTTAAATCTCATTTTATATATGTTTACCCATTATATCTTGATTGGTTTCTCATATTTTCTATACTAGCATTCATTTTCAGTTCTTCTAATTAGATACAGGAAAGTGGCTTTTTTTTTATTTTTTGTTTATTGAACATGTAATGAAAATGATTCTATTATTCAAATCATCTGCGAACCTTCTCAAATCGATCTATGTCTATGTTTGAATAAAAAAGAATAGTATACCTTAACCAACCCATCTAATCATAACAATGGGTCTAACATGTGTCATGCAACTAATAATTTTCCCACTAGTATATCTGATGATAGTTGTTTTACATCAATTGATCTTGTTGATCTTCATGGTTTATCATCTCACTATTTAGATACTTGTTAATTAGTTTAGACACTTCAACCTTTGATGATGGTTATACCAGGTTCTCACGATCTTGACAAGGCTTATAAACATGATCAGATCATTTTTTTCTCACAAGATTCTCTATTTAATCCGATTGGGTTGCAGGAATGTGCATCTTCTTAAGAATGTCATATTTTTCAAGAGGATTTTTTTGGTACCATGATCAAATCTATGATTGGCTCGAGATATATTATTGAACAAGCTATGTCACTAATAATAGGTTTCTATATTTTTTGATGTTTTACAAGACTAAGAATGAAGACAAAGGTATATTCACAAGAACATTTTGAGGTTTGTATTATTATTGTTCTAATGAAAAAGTTAAGGTTGCAAGATTCTTAAATTCAATCATTATGAAACATATTTCTTCCGTTAGGAAATACCTTCAATTTCTTGTGCAAGGTATTCAAGTTTTTATCTTTACTTTTGTACATTTATTTATATTTCTTTAAATTTCTCATATCTCTGTATTTGGAGGCTGGGAGAAACACTGGTGGTTATATTGGAAATTTCACTACACTTAACCCTGACCTCATAGTCGATTATATTAGGAGTATGTATGGTTGCATTTTTGTTTTGTTTTTAATTCCATGCACCTTGAATTTTTCTTTGCATCTAGTTTTTCAATTTACTTTGTTCCTTTCTCCCTGTATTGCATACTACTTTTATTTTATGTCTTACCTTTTCTTTATTCTTATCTTGTTGTGTCATGCCTTTCCTTTCACTTCTTATCCAATATGATCATGCATTAAAATTGATCTTGTCTTGTTCAAGAGAACAATGTGGCAAAGTTTTGAGAAGGAAATTGTGATCAAAAGCAACTCTTGGATAACATGTTTTCCTCTTCTTTGTTTGGGCTTACATATATTTTAAAGTTAATGATGTGTGAATGGAAAATAAAATCCATTCAAACATAAATTCATCAGTATAACCATGATTCCCTCATCTATTGTAGTAACTTTATTCCTTTACTTTACATGCTAATTGAATGGAGGTTTTCTTCCTGATCCAATCAAGTAGAGAAGGGAAAGGAGAAAATTAAGAGCGAGCATGGTAATTTTAGAGGTATATAATAGTCTCTAAAGGAGTAACCTTTGTTTGTCTAAATAATTCAGGATCCCTCTCCCATCATAGTGTAATAAAGTCTAATAAATACTAAATCATATTGAATAAAAATTAGAGGTGAAAGAAGGAAAGGGCATCCTTCATAGAGAGGTGAAGCAAGAAACTTTAGCAGGGTACTAAACATGATCATTGATAGTGAAGAAATTATTATTTTCTAGAAGTGAATCTACCGAGGTACTTAATAGGCTTGCTGGAAGCTGAGAAGCATTAGAGGCAGAACTAAAACTATAATAATCTTAAACTTGTGAATATATAATAACCTTCTACAGATTCGAAATAATTTAGATTTAGTAACCCTTCTAAATATGTTTAGCCAAAAAGATGATAGGAAATAATATACCTATAACTTGTATCAATGGTGAGGCTAACATAATCCATATGGTGAATCAATACTT
This sequence comes from Pinus albicaulis, assembly GCA_034641835.2. NCBI lineage: Eukaryota > Viridiplantae > Streptophyta > Pinopsida > Pinales > Pinaceae > Pinus > Pinus albicaulis. Next base: position 94,779 of record JAXQQM020058307.1, read on the forward strand.
CTTGAAAGACTAGATTTTATGCATAAATACTGACAAAGAAGCTCAGGGTCTATCAGTGTGTCACCAAGTGTTGTTGCTGCGACAAACACCCTCCAAAATTCTTATCACACTTGAATTTTGGAGCCTACTTATGGTCCAATGATCTGTCACCTCAATTTTTTCATGGTCACTTCACGATTGGATGATACTTTTATTATGAGATTCTATCTATCAAAGTCACTTACTTACACATGCCTAAATTTTGATCCATTCTCAAGCATGCCCTCTTCTGGAAATATCAGTAGTTAATGTTTATCGTTGATGATAGGCACTGAAAAATCCTTAAGAGTAGTTCCTATGTAGTCCCTATATATAGCGATTTCATAGTTCCCAGAGATAGTGACTGCAAAAATCCCTATGATAGTCACTACGCAACCCTTGTTAGAAATGATTCTACAATTCATAAAGTTAGCAACTGCATAATTGTTTTTGACAGTTAGTGAAAAATCTAATTTTATAGTGAGCGTGAAATCCTATGAGTTATTCATTCAATCACTCTTAGTTGCAATAGTATTATTATTCTAGTGATTTTCCTCAACTATCACTTTTGCATTCTTTTTCCTTCATAATTTTCTCTTTCATTTTCGTGACTATCATGTTTTCTTGATTTTTCTTTCGCAAGTGTCACTTTCACTTCCAAAACTATAATTTTTCTTCTTTTTTATTTCAAAAGTGCCACATTTTCATTCTCTTCAGTTTATCATGAGTCATTTTCACTTTCTTAAGCCTTTGAAAGTGTCATTTTTACTTTTTATTACTATTGGAAGTGTTGCTTTTAACTCATTGCACTCCTACATGTGTCACACTTTAGAGAATCACTAGATGCAAGTATAGAAAAATACTCTCCCTTATCTGATATTATGCCATAAGAGTATATGCTAGATACATTCCCACAGCTTAGTTCACTTTTTGGTTGTAGTTGACACTTATGTTTTAACTTGTATTCTAACTGTTGCAAATCTATGTATCAACAGTCACTTAGAACTAAGTGTCACTTTTATTTTATTTCAAGGTATTTATGTGGATTTTGATTAACTACAAATCCCTTATATTTTACTTATTTTATATGTGTGTGAGATCACTATTTTAGTAATTTCTTTCATGTCTTCTTCTATCTTGTCTCACTGATCCTACACTTAGCCATATTTAGATTTTCACTATATTCGTACCTTGCTAATGTTTTATCCCTCTTGGAATTGAAAATTTCATAATATTAACTCACAATGAAGCATCCTTTCCTCTTGTAGCTACACACTACAAAAAATCTACTTTCAAGAACTTCAAATTGTGCAATCATAGTGCTCAGTCTCTAGGCCTTGCCCCTAAAACGTACGCAGTCTCTCTCGACATCAGTCTTCCACTATGCACTTAACAGTCTCAATCAATAGTCAAGCCTTTCTCAATCCTTGATATGCATAAATATTCAATGACATGGCTCAGTCTATCTGGAACTATGAATTTTGCAATCACAATGAGAAAGCTTACCTCACTAAATAATTTTCTCCCTTAACTGGGTAGTTCTATCCTCTAGTCCCTCATCCATTTTCCATTTCATAGTAATATGGACTATAACTCCAAAATTTCCTTATACAACAATGATATGTGCAATCCCTGAGCTTTATCCTCAATCATGCACTCTATCCTAGGTTCAATGAGTGAATTACATGAGGGATATGATGGACTAGGATATTTTCGAATTGATGTTGGATTTTCATGACTAGACTGCATCTGTAGGTGTTATAATTTCAACATGGAAAATATATCCTCAAGGGAGCTCATCAAGGAGAGGCTAAAAGAGTGCACTTGCAGAGAAAAAGCATTGGAAGAACCATCACGAAAATATATTGGACTATGACAGAACGGTGACATATCACGCTGATTTGGAAAATTTTTGATACTTATCCATATCCTTTCAAGGATGAAGATGAAGAAAAATAAAATATCCATCATAAAGAAGATACAAATATGGAATCTAGGACAAAATCTTGGCCTGGACACATCACAATGAAGTTCCATGTCATCAATTCCAAGTCATGCCTTGTCCAAGTGTCATCACAAAGTCATATGTGTCAATGTATCTCACGAGATCATTTGTGGAATGTAGTTAGTGTGTTTCTAAAATAAAAAAAAATGTAAAATATGTATAATACCAAGGATCCCTTGTGGAATGTGGAAATTCACTAGAAATTTATAGATTCATTATAATTTTAAAGGTCACATAGGAATTTGATAGGTCATAGTAGGATCTCAAGAGTCATGAGGGAGGTCAAGAGTGACATGCGAGGTGATGGGTCACCTAAATTGTTACAAATAAAGCCTAATATATCAAGAGACAAGATTTTCGACTTTGGAATTTTAACCTTGGGTTCTCTAGTTCTTCATAAAAGAGAATATATCTATTTGGAGGAGAAAGTGGTGAGTTAATGTTGCACTATTAGGGATAGTATGGTAGCATTGTAACTATTTATCTTGGGACTTTCACTTAATATATGAATCTCTTTTAGCCAACACACTTTCATGCGTCTCCTGTGAAGGGTTCTAATACTATTCTTTTATTATTTGGGGTATATGTTTATGTTAAGAAGTACTAATGAAAATAAAAAAATTCGATGGTTTTGGTATGCATCTTATTGAATGTGCATTGTTCCTAAAATTTATTATTGTTGTACTCTTATCGAATAATATTTAGGTTAATCAATGATTCTTTCATGCTCTTGTGTGTGTATTTCAGGATAGTACTATTACTTTTCTTATATAATCTCACTCTCTCTTTTCGCTTCTATGGAAGTACCATATATCCATCGAAATTTTATACCTCATAGTGTTAACTTACATGCTTGATTTAAGAATTTTTTGTATAATATATAATGTTAGTAATTGCAAGAAGGGAAATTCCCAAGGATAATGATAACCGACCTTATTTCTGGATGGGGCTCCTACACCAAATAGTGTGAGGTCTAATTAGGGCTTCATACTGGGAATACCCCTTTGGTTGATAGATTACCAAGACTGTCAACATGCCCATAAATAAAACCAAAGCAAGGTTAGATACCAAGATGGATTTGAAAAATCCATCCCAATCCACTCAAGAGATCTATAAGGAAAAATTTAATAAGAGACAAGGATACATAAATAGATGAATTTCTTCCAAGGAAGAATAACGTTAGAATAAATTATTCAACAAGTAAACCCCACTTCTCCATGTATCAAAGTATTCTTTTGGATATTTTTTTCATGTACAAGATTTGGACATAAAGAAAGGGATTGGAGGACCTATGCTAAGAATGGTTATTTTAGAGATAAAGGATGTTATTAGACTCATGGGAACAAATATATGGAAAATTAAATCTAAAGTTACGACAACATACAATATGAATGTTTTTTTACCATTATTCAAGTTCAACACCGAATGCTACCAATGTCCCAATGTTGAGCATATATCTCATGACTACAGAATTGACATGAGATGTTGTTATATATAATCGAAGCAAGAAATTATATTTGCTAATACGAGAAATATCACTTATTTATGGAGAATGAAATAACCAAATCCAAATATATATCTGACCACTCAAATATAATTTGTTTGTGAAGTCTTCTTCAAGTATTTGAAATTTTGAGATGAGAGGAGACTTGAAGAAGCAGATATGTAGGATCAAGTACTTTGAAACAAGTAATGGAAATAGTATGGAAAATAGAAATAAGAAGTTGAAGATTGATATGAAATATGAAGAAAGATAAATGAAGGTAAATACATGCTTAAAGGAATCCCAGGCATAGGGGGTGTAGTCTTCACAAAACAATTCAGAAGTAAAATATACATCAAGAGCATTTCACCACAACTTTGAGAAGGAGAGCTGATATACATATGAAATTGATCAAGAAGAAGGAAGAAAATAAACACTAGATCAAGGAGGAAAAAATCATATTAAGTCCCACTCATAATGGGAGTATGGTTGCTACAAAGATAGTATTCATAGAGGCAGAGCCCATCCACAGTGTGAAGAACCCATCCAAAGGGGGAAGAATATATAAAAATGAAAGTAGTTTAAAAGGATAAGTCGATGAGTGAACAAATATTATATCAGCAATGAGAAATTATTGTCTGATAAACCATTTTCAATGAGCCTAATTTCCATTGATGTCAAAGGGGGATAAAAGTAATACATTGGCTAGTAGTATGAAAGAGAAAGAAACCATTGGATTAGAAATTTGATAGGGGGATTTTATCCCATTTGTATCAATGACCATAAATTTATAGTGGTGTTTCCATTAATGACAGAGGGAGAGATTGTTGGCTAGTATGTTTTCATTAATGACAATTGATGTCATGGTTTTCAAATGATGTATGAAATACTAAGGATTCCTTGGCTTTATTTATTAATTTCTGAATTTGTATTGATCAAATTACCATGTAAAGGTTAGTTGGATAGTCCTCTCCAAAACAATTCCAATGGTATGTGGCGCTTAGCCTAGCTCCAAAGGAATAAGGATAAATATTAGTTTGAAGTTTGGTAGATCAAACAAGGTTACATATGGCTTATGGTTCTAGTAGGACCATCATGGTTCCCATATATAGTACTGGATTTATTTATAACCTCAGTTGTTAGTCATCAGTAATTTTTAATATATGTATATGAATAAATGTTGGTTCTAGATTTCTAAAAACAAGACTCCTGAATATTGTGATTTTTAGAAATCTCACTACCTTCATTATCCTTATACCAAATTTTTCACTATTCTACTAATTTTCCATTCCATGGTTAAACTACCATTCCTAAAATACCCCTCATGGTATTGTGCCACTCACCTATATCCTATTTTCCCACCTACAACTTCAGCACTATGTTTTCCCTTTTCCTCACCGATCCAAATTCCATCTAGGGTTACCAAACAACCTGTTTCTTCCCATGTTCACCAAGTTCCTCAAGCATTGATGGTCTAAAAACTATCTCTATAGGCTCTTTAGATAAATCAAGTACATTGGATTTTGGATATTCAATACATCAATTTGTCAAAAACTCTATTTTACAATTGAAGACCCCAAACAAATTTTTAGTCAAAAACCAGGTCAAAGGATCCTCCCACTAGGTCATTAGGGTTTCATAGGTTGTAGGGCCATCCTTGGTGTTTTAAGCACTTCTTTTCCTGTGCTAGAAGCTGGCTCGAATATGAAATAATATCAACACATGGTTTTCCAAGAAAGATTAGAAAATCTCCTAAGAAGGCCACCTTATCAAGTTCAAGTTCTGCAAAAGGAAACTATGCATTATGAAATTTCTGAAGGAGTGTTAAAGTGACTATCAATAGAGAATTGGTAAGGTAAGAGCCTGCTCCTCAAATGAAGAAATTCACATAAAAGAGAGAGGAAGCAGTTTGTGTTCAAGAAGAATTACGGTTTCTAAGCCTGATTGGGCCAGCAGTGTGCCAAGTAGGGATCCAATGTAGCAAATCACATGAAGGAGGCACACCAAGAAAACCAAACATGAAGAAATCATTTTCAGAAATTATAGATGAAACAGGGAAAAATGTGAGGTGAACTCGACAGAAATGAATGAACTTGAAAGGGCTATACATAACTTAGAAGACAACACTGATAATTGTTTTCGAGCATTCCACACACCTAGGGTTTTGGGAAGATATTCAAAGAAGGTGAAAGGGTAGGTTTGGACTCCATGATGACAGCAAGAAAGGATACTGAAAATGTCACTGTATGTGAAGATCCCAAACTTATCAAAGGATTTGGTCATGCCTAAAGAATGTGAAAGGATAGTTTAATCTCTATGGTGCAGGTAAAGGAAGATTTAAAAGATGCTAGTATGTGTAAAACATCCCAAATTTTTTCCAAGGTAAAAGGTATAACTGCCTCAAATAAACAAGAGTGTGAAGAGCCACAGTAAGAAAGGTAAATTTTAGGCTTTTTAGCCACCTGCCAAGTAAAGGATGATTTGAGTTTCAAGGTAAGGGAAAAAGAAGTTTTGGAGATACTTCCACTATGTAAGGTTTCTGAAGTTCTCAAAAGAGAAGGTAGCAAGCATAATTTTGAATTCCTTGGTGTTTGTCAAAAGTAAGTTTACCATGCCTAAGGATCAGTGAAGAGGGCGAGGATAGGGTTTTTAGTCACCTGCCAAGAACTAGATTTTTTAAATCCCACAGAGTTGGAAAATGAGTGTTGTAAAGGTGTTTCCTTGTGTTTCAATCTCAAAGGTGTCAACATCAAACTTATCAAGCCTCCAAGATTAAAGAAGCAAAATTCACCATTTCAGTAAAACTACATACAAACAGTGAAAAGAGGTTTGTAAAGGTGAAAGGGTTAAACTGACTTTTATAGTAGAGATTTCACTTTAAATTGAAGAAGCTTCTATGTGGCCAAATTCACCAAAGTGTTGGAATAAAATCTTCATGCCTCGAGGAACCAAAAGAAGGTCTGATTTTATCATTTTAGTCACCTACAGGGAAAACAATGCATAATTGTTAAAAGAGAAAAGGTGAAAGTTAAGTTAAAATGCATAATGGAAACCATAAAGGATTTTGGGGTTGTTATTGTGCATAATGGTCACAGGATGGTCAGAATGAACATATCAAGTTTTACAAAGAATAAAAGCAAAAGTTCAAGCTCGTCCTCTTATGCACCTACAAGCAAAAAAGGTCAAAGGGATATCAGTAAAAGGAAAGAGACAAAAAAAACATTAGAAATTGTGTCTACAAAGATTAAATTTAAAAATCCTAGGCATATCAAGGATAATTTTGTTCTTCACATAAATCATTATGCATTTGCAAATATCATTAGAGCATTTAAGGAAGAAACTGTGATTTTTTAGTCAAAACCGGGCAAGTATACCGACTGATACGTGTTCAGGGCAGCGCTGCACATTCAAAATCGGGTGTTGCACCCCTGCCAAAAAACCCTTTGAAAATTTTAAAATTGCACCGTGTTTCACTTGACACACCTGACAGACAGGGTAAAATAATTTTAGTGCTATGCACTCAACACACATTAATATGTGCAACTCGACCCGATAGGTCAGACATGCCCAAAAAAATGGCAGATGTTGCGCAACTAGCATAAATAGACCTGACACGGCATTCATCCCACACCACTTCGTGTTCAACCACCTGAAAACACATTCAAGACATGCACAGCACTGCGCCTTTTCCGACCACCGCATGTTCAGACTGACCCTACCGCTGCGCGTTCAACTCGACCGATAGCATGCTCAAGCATTGCGCGTTTGGCTAGGAGGGCCTCCACACAAGTTCAACACTCCAAGGACCCTCCAGATCTCTACCAGGTGTCCTCGTAGAATTTCAATAAGTAAGTGGATGTCAGGACCTTCTTCAAAGCATTTGTGGTGATTTATGATTGAGCAAATTTCAAACCCTAAGATAAAAACCAAACCTTCATGATAAAAATACCACTATTTAAAATACTCTCCATCTGCATACTGAAGGCACACAAAGAGACACCTTGTTGATAGTTTCTTATTATTCCAAAGTTGTGCTTTAACCTTTTCCATCCACTCATAAACTTTTTCCCTTACATTAAAAGCAGATTGACTTTGCCTTACCCTTTTCCATTTGAAAATTTGACATAAGAGCAAAGTGTGTACAAGCAGAGTTTTGTTTCAACTCAATAAGGGTAGTCATTAATTTTTCCTTTCACTCACAGTCATACACCATACCCTTACTCATCGACTCCTCCACTTATAAAGTGTTGTCCTTTCATCACCACTTCATTACCCCCCTTCCACATTCATTTCACAAGAAGAGCTAGGGTTTCAAAGCAACAAGTGTCAGAATGTAAAGAGTAGGAGGAAATGGTAGTGAAGAGGAAGGCAAAGCTCCTAGGAGGCATCAACACAGAGGTGGAAGGATTAATAGGTTTGAACCTCAAAACACAATGGAGCTTAATGTCTCTCCTATGACTGTCACATGTTTCCAAAATGTAGGGTGTTTTCATATTTGTGAAAG
>JAXQQM020067362.1:0-72456 GCA_034641835.2 Pinus albicaulis
TCGATTTGAGCACCCAGTTTCGTTTTAGATCGCCTCCAACGGCCTTCAAACAGGTTTTTAACTATTGCACAGTAGTTTTTAATATGTTGGTGGTATCATTGAAGTCTTCAAACATTTGAATGGAGGAGTAAAACCCTACATACGTGGCTGATGTGTTCTTCAGGGTTTTAAAATATGTATGGATGGTTTTATGAGCATTTTTACCATCAATATCATTGATATATATCCACCTTGGCATGTATGTTCAAAACCACTGTTTTCACACCCATTATACCATCGTGGTCATCGTTATTGCTTTACCATTGTCAAGACTTTTGTTCCATGGTGATTATGGTCATGTTGTGTCTCACTGCCCAATGACAAAAACGTTCTCATAACTCTGTTTTCATTGCCCATTGACACTTATAACTCTGTTTTTATTGCCCATTGACAAACAAATTCATATGATGCATTGCTCCCTTTGACAAGATTTTCCCAATATTCTAAAGGCTGCCTGCTTCCTTTGGTCAAGTTTCACTTGCAATTAAAACAGAGACTGTGCTTCTTTTTCAATCCACCTAAAACAGAGATATTATCATTGTTTGTTTCCTTATGGTGCTTTGACAGTGGGGGATATTTGTTGGGTGTTGAAACACACATCATAACTTTGTTGTCACTGCATTTATATCAGTATACATAGTGCCAATATCTTGTTCAGAGCCATGTCAAGGACAGAGTCAGAGTATGAGCAAGGGTCAGGCAGTGATTCTATGACTGAAGGTAATGTGCCACGGGGGTCTCATAGAGTTAGCAGAAGTGGTAATCATCGCAGAGAGGAGCCTACTTCTTTGGCTCGGTTGCAGGCATGTCCATTAGCAATGGATTGTTTTCGGTATTTGTCATGTTTCAGATTTTGTGAGATGATTACACAAACCCGGCTTCATCGTGAATTGGCCCGTCTATTTGTTCTACATTTATGGGATGGCCGGGTAAATCTTGTCGGGGTTGATTTCATTTTTTCACCCTTGACTATTGCTCAAGCCACTGGCATACCAAACATTGGCGAGGAATGGAACAAACGTCAGCATTTAGAGAAATTCCACTATGAGCCATACATTAAAACTGGATATATGAGTTACTTGAGCAGAGTTTTTCCATTCAGATTCTTGAAGGATGAGTTTGCACCGCTGATGAAACTCATCATTCAGTATTTTAGTTGTGAGGGCAGATATGCTCGTCTCTTTGCGTACCATATTCGTTTGTTGATGCACTTCACAAGGGTACGTATGATGAATATTCCGTACTTCATATATCGCAACATAGAGAGGATGGTGATGTTTGTCCAAAAGAAGACAAGCCCAGTGCAGCAGTACAGGAGTATATACGATTACGCTTTGATCAAGATCATAGTGTTGCATCAGTTGGCAGAGCAGGGCATCACTTGGGAGGATTTCATTTCTAGAGACTTTTTCAGAGTGCCACGGCCGCCTCCCGAGACAGTTCATGATGCAGGAGAGCCTTCACACCAGCCGGACATGCCTGAGGTTGAGCATATCAGCACTCCTTTGGTTCGGACATATCAGCGAGGCCACAGGGCCTTATTTGCAGCGACACGGCGAGTATTATCTCCACGTGAGGTGGAAGGGGTCTTGCCGACTTCATCAGCAGAGCGAGTATTATCTCCACATGATGTGGAAGGGGTCTCGCCTTCTTCTTCAACGCAGGTACAGGTACAGGACAGGGGCAAGAGGCCCATGTATGATGAGGGCCCATCAGGAGGCCGGGATACAGATTTCACAGTCATTGGCATTGATGCGAGCTCTCCTAGCTCGAAACTGAGGGAGGTCATCCAGGAGCAAAGGGCCGAGAATGACCAGCTGAAAGATCAATTGCAGAAGGCTCAGTGGGTGATTAACTATTTGGAGCAGCGCAACAAACAGCTTGAGGATGAGCTCACATATTATGAGTTGCGTCGAATCCGTGAGGACAGACAGTGGAATCGAAAGAGACCCGGTGACATGACACCAACTGACAGAGATACTGTACTCACACGTGTGAACATCCATCTGGAGAAATTGTTGGCGAAGGCCAATCGAGACAAAGACATGCTTCGTCACATGAAAGGCCATTATTGGGCTCGCATGCATGTATGCAAAGCGAGAATGAAGATCATGAAGAGGAGGTTGCGCGAAGCACTAAAACGGCGGAAAAAGCCTGATCCACTCCGGATTTTGGCCGAGGCTTCGTTGGATGGGCAAGATACATGATGGAGGGTCTTCACTCCGAATTTGAGCGAATTCGGAGAAATTTTTGTCATTTTGAAATTTTTGGTCTCAAAAACAGGTTTTTCAGTTAAGCGGGTCGCGCACCCATGCGCTCACTTTTTTTTGGGACACTTGCTGGAGGAAATTTTTGCATTTTTGGATTTTTCATGGTTATTTATGCATCCTCAGAAATCAACTAAGAATTTCATCAAAATCTGGATGGTCAAAGAGCTCAAAAACACCATGAAAACCACCTTGCTGCCACCTTTTGCACCAGCAGGAAGTACCTCTGGGAGAATGAGGTTTTGGAGGGTCAAATGAGCTCCAAATTCAGAAATTCCACTTGGGTTGGATAGTCAACATCCAGGGATTTCCAACGAGCTATCATGAGCTCAATTTGAATGCCGGGAAGTACCTCAAATTCAGGCTGGAAAACGCGCGACCCACTCGGCTCAAGAGCGACCCACTTAAATTTTTCCTGAATTTTCAGCTGCCAGCTCAGATTTTCCTAGTATGGACCAGTTTTGCTTGTGGATGGGATTTTTGGGTTTTTATGATGTAAATTCATGTTTGGCATGTAACTTTGGCTTATTTTTATCTCTTCTAGAAGATTCACTCTCAAAAGGGTAAAAAATCATGTAATGGATCAGTTTCCACTCTTTTAGAGGCAAGTTGTTAGCTGCCTAGATTGTAGTTCCATGATTAGAATTGGTTGAAACCGATCCCTGAAGAGGGAATTCGACCCCTAGAGGTGGGGAAAGGTGTTAGAGTGATCTATATATTGTAATTTCGGATGTATATACAAAGCTGGACTCTTCTGGGATACTTTCTGATATCATTGCATACTTTTCATATTTTGGCTAAGGAAAGATCGTGGTTTTAAGGCACTTGTTGGGATCCTCAGGTGTTCTCGTTTGATGTTTTTTCCTCTTTGTTTCATCGTGAAGTTTCTTCATGTTTAATGTATGCCATCCTTTCATTATGCTTCTCAACTAAATTGAATGAGTGATTAAGGTTGAATCCATTGTTTACAGTGCTTAGCCTTTGAATTCAGTTAGTTCTATATGTTTTCAGCTGTTTGGAGAGGATCCAAGTTCTTCTTTGCCCTTTTCAGCTCCTCGTCAGTCTAATCTATCCATAAAATCCAATTCGAAGCATCAAGATCATCACCTACCTTTACTCTAACTTGTAAAACGCTGCAAAATTTAATCTATCCCCTGACTCCAAAATTTTTTTTCCCATTTCTCCAGCGAAAACCCAAAAAACCAAAAATCAAACATACCCATCTCTTTACTAGCCTAAAATCAGTTCCTATTGTAAGTCATCTCGCATCCTATTGCTCATTTTCTCGAGATTGACGGAGAGAGCCCTCTCCTGTCCTCGTAGGGCTAGCTATGAGGCTGAGCGTGGTTTGATGTAGCCTTGAGTTTACTTCATTTCAGCCTGAGGTAGATTTGAGTGCTAACAGGGTACATGAAATTATCTCTAAAGCAGTTGATTTCTAGTCTAATATTTTGGTCCGTTCATTAGAATCATATCAAATACCTGAAGTGCCTTATGAATCTCCCAAATCAGAATAGCATTTGGATTTTCACTTACCTGAATTCAAACCTACTGATTTCATTTCTCCAACTTCTTATTCTTTTCCATCTACTTATGCTCAACCATAATATATTTTATCCTTATATTCAAATCCTGTATTTGAATCTGAAGAAGGAGAAACAAAGGTTCAGAGATTGATCATTCGAACACCTTTGAAATCTTTAAGAACATCTTCAAATTTATTTCTTCATCCACGTTCTGTTACCCCTCCATCTTCACCTTCATCTTCAGCTTCTACTGGCATCATCTTCTACAACAACCTCATCATCTTCTACCACAACCACTAATGATTCATCTTCATCATAATCACAAGGTATGGCTGCTTTTCAGCCTATTTGTCAAGAAATATATGTTTCTTTACAACTTCCAAAAATACTAAATTTTTTTCTTGATGGATACTTGAAATGCCTTCCAAGATTTAATGGGGAAACTAGCTTATCTGCTGAATATAATTTAGCATCTTTCTTAGAATTTGCTGAAAATGTGAATATTGAATATGAGAATGTATATATGAGATTGTTTGTTCAATCCATAGAATGAAATATTAGGGTTTAGTTTAGGCAATTTAGGGCTCACTCTATTCGAAGTTGGGATGAATTAACCACCATATTAAAAAACCAATGGGGGGTTAAAAATGATACTGTCTCTTTTTTAACATAATTTTAATAACTTAAAATAAATTATGATGAACAAATGGCTGATTTCATTAAAATATTTAAGAAAATCTATCATAAAATGTCTATTGATTGTAAACCACCAGTAGCAGCAACAAAGATTATATTTTCCAAAGCTTTTGAAGATTACTTTGCAATCATGCTTAGGGAAATAACATCTAATACTTTAGAAGACATGCAAACCAATGCCATTGAAGTTGAAGCTGATAGATATATTTTAGCTAAACTTAAAGCCAAATCTGAAAAGGCACAGAGGAAAATGAAAGCTAACCAAGAGGGTTCTTCTTCCAAGTCTAAAAATGAAGATCAAAAGATAGATGAAATAACTTTATTACTTGGGAAATTTTACAATAGGATTTCTAAAATTAAAACTCAACCAAGAGCAGTTCAACAAATTGTTGCCAGAACACAAAATCAATCTCACTTTAAGAAAACCCCTCAGTTTCAAATTCTTCAAAGGCCTGGTAATGATCAAAAAATTCCACCTCATCTATTGATTGATGATCAACAACCAAATGAAAATACCCTTATGATCACTGAAGACATAAATAATCTTGAAAATACATCTGTTCAAAATTCCACTGTCCCTCTTCCTCAAAAACAACCTTCTCAAGAAGACCAAGAAAATTCACAAGTGTCTAAATATCAAGCCTTCTCTGAATTCTTAATTGTAGAGCTAAATAGAAGGTATGATTTAAGACCAAGGGCAGGGCCTGTAAGGCCTCCTAAAAATCCTGTTATAATTAAACCACAGAAAAAATCTTATGAAACCCAAACAACAACAATTCAACCATTAAATTAGCCAATGGATGCAACTTCAATTGATAAAGAAATTTTAACTACTTTCAATGTTAAAAGGGAATTAGAAAGATTAAATATTCCTATTCCATTATTAGAAATTAAAAAAAATTCCTGGATATAAAGATAAAGTTACAAAATGGATTCAAAATTCATGTGTGGATGTTGAAGGGGATGTAATTAGCCTATAAGATGAAAAACCCTCAGTAGTATTTGGTCCAAAATCAGACATGATTGATGAAACAATTCGACCTTTCTATGTTGCTTTGAAAGAACATGATTCCTTATTATATAATTTCATGTTAGATTCTTGACCTTATCACAATATTATGCTGAAGGTTATTATGGATCAACTTAATTTGGAAATTACTCGATCTTACCATGATCTACATACCTTTGATTCCAAAAGGGTACCATGTCTAGGAATCTTAAAAGACTTAGTTGTAAATTTAGCACAAATACCCATGAGGAGTGTGATTTTAGACATTCTAGTCACTGATATTCTTGCTAATTTTGGAATGTTTTTATCAAGCTCTTGTTGTGCCAAGTTGGGAGGATGTCTTGAAATGGACATGTATTTTGCCACAATTCCTGTATATGGGGGTGAAAACCTTAGGTCATATAATGAGGTTAGATTCATTCATACTGTTTACAAAGAAGATCAAGCTAGAAATCATCCTATATATGCAGTTGACCAACATTTTGGTTGTTTTGAACTATATTCAAATAATTTGTAGAATTCTCAACTTAAAATTGAAGATGTTGTAGAAAACCCAAAAACTGTCAAAATTGGTATTTGGAAACTATATTTTGATGGATGTTGTTCAAAAGAAGGAGATGGAGCTAGTGTTGTTCTAATTTCACCAAAAATAATAAATAAATAAATAAATCAAAAAAATATTAATACTGTAAAATTGAATTTGATGTTACCAAAAACATAGCATAGTATGAAGCCTTTCTTCTAGGATTAGAGTTAGCTAGAAGTATTGAAGTACATAATTTAAGTGTGTCCAATAACTTAGAACTTATAGTAAAAAAAGTTAGGAATATTTTTCAAACAAAGCATCCTAGACTTAGATCTTATAGAAATGAAGTCTGGGATTCATTGGAAAAATTATTTCATGCATTTAACATCACAATTATTCCTAGAAATGAGAATATTCATGTAGACTCTCTAGTTGTTTTAGTTAGTTCTTTCAAAATTCCAGATCAATGCTTTTGAAATATCAAATTCAAGTCAAGTATAGGCCTTCTATTCCTAACAAGCTTAAATAATGGCAAATATTTGAGGATTATGAATAGTTAAAACATTTTATACATGTTATTGATGATTTTTATGTTTTGCAAATTGAAGAAGCTCAATCATATGTTAATGAACTCAATAAGGAAAATCAAACTTATGAATTGAATTAAAAAATGGCTAACCACAATATCATTCAATTGTCTAACAACTTTATTCCCAAATTTTTAGTCCCTCTCAAAAAATTATTTTACCAAAATGATGTTTCCAAGAATCCACTATCAAACTTGCCTGAGGAAGATAATGAAAAATCTAATATTGGAACACCTGAAGAAATCAAGAACATTAAAATATTTTCAGCTCTACCTCAAGAAGTTAAAACTAAATATTTGAATCTTCTTAAAGCTTACGAGGATGTTTTTGCTTGGTCTAATGCTAAATTAAAAACCTATGATACAATCCTCATTGAGCATAAAATTCCTTTAAAACCTGAAGAAAAAACTTTTAAGAAAAAATTAAGTAGAATCAATCCAATATTTATCCCTACCATAGAGAAAGAACTAAAGAATTTACTTGATGTTCAAATCATATTTCCATTAAGATATTCAGATTGGATATAAAATTTAGTTCCTGTTAGAAAAAAGAATCGGGAAATCAGACTATGTGTAGATTTCAGGAACTTAAACAAGTCATTATTAAAGGACAACTATCCATTACCCAAAATGGATCAGTTGCTTCAAATTTTTTTTAGGTGCAAATAGAATTTCAATGCTAGGTCGCTTCTCTAGATACAACTAGTTAATGGTGTGCCTAGAGGATAGAGAGAAGACTGCCTTCACCACTCCTTCAGGTAAATTTATGTATGCCAGGATGCCCTTTGGATTAACTAATGCTAGAGCAACATTTGAGAGAGATATGGATTTATATTTTTTGGGTAAGACAAAAAAATTTGTTGTTATATATCTTGATGACCTTACAGTGTTTTATAATTCAGATCAGAAACATTTAAAACACTTGATGAAATTTTTTGATAGGTGTAGAAAATTTGGGATATCACTTAATCCCAAGAAGTGTCTATTTTCCATCAGAGAAGGGAAATTTCTCGGCCACATCATTTCTAAGGAAGGAGTGGTAATTGATCCCAAAAGAGTTTAATATATCCAAGAAATTTCATTGCCAAGGAACAAAAAGGAGATCCAATATTTTCTTGGAAAGATTAACTTCCTGAGGAGATTCATTCCTAACTATGCTGAAATAATTAAGGACGTCACTGATATGTTAAAGATTTACAATGAAGTTAAATGGACAATACCAGCTAGATATGCTTTTGACTAGATTAGAAAGGCCATTTCTGAAGCCCCAACTTTAGCGAGCCCTAATTATTATGAGCCCTTTAGCATATTTTCATTTTCTTTTGAAACCACTTTAGTTGTTGTCCTCTTGCAAAAGAATGAATAAGGAGATGACCAACCAATTTCCTTTTTCAGCAAGGTCATTAAAGATCCAGAAATTAAATATGACATCATTGAAAAACATTCTTATTCCTTAGTCTAAGCTTTAAGGGATTTCAAAATTTTTTTCCTTCACTCAACCATTACTGCTTATGTTCCCAACAATGTCGTGAAAACTATATTAACTCAACTTGACACTGATGGGAGAAGAGGAAGATGGATTACCCAAATACTTGACTTTGATCTTAGTATCAAAACTATAAAATTGGTAAAAGGTTGAGGTTTGGCTAAACTTTTAGCTGAATCCAATTTTAAAGTTTTGGGGATAAATTCTATTTTTGAAATTTCAGCAGAGAAGAATCCACAAGAACCTTCTCCAAACTCACAATGGGATAATCCACAAGAAGATTCTCTTAATGCGGAAGGAGATATTCCACAAGAACCTTCCCAAGGCCCAGAAGGAAATAATCCACAAGAACCTTCATTTTCAATTCAATTAGTTCCTGTTTATATTGATGAGAAATTCTTGTTGTTAGAATGGTACTATGATATTGTAAATTTTCTTATAGAATTTGAGTGTCCTTCTCAATTTTCAAAGAATCAATGTAAGACACTAAATTTAATGGCCATAAAGTACTATATCATAAATGAAAATTTATACTGGAAGGATCCACTCAATATCCTTTTGCTTTTCTTGAAAAAAGTGAAACATAAATGATTATTGAATAGTTTGTTGCAGGTATTTATGTAGGACACTATGCTTGGAGCACTACAACTATAAAATTGTGAGAGCATGATTCTATTGGCCTACCATGTTTGTACAAGTAGGAGAAAAATTTAGGAGTTGTACTCAGTGTCAAATGTTTGCTGGAAATAAAAAATTAGCAGTACTTCCTTTGGTTCCAGTACTAGTTTCAACACCTTTCTGACAGTGGGGATTAGATTTCATAGGGGGAATTCATCCAAAATCAATCAACCAACATAGATGGATACTAGCTGCAACATATTACTTTAACAAATGGGTAAAAGCCATTCTAGTTAGAAGTGTTAGAGACACTATGGTCATCAAGTTTATTGAAGAAAATATTATGTCCAAGTTTAGATGTCCCAAACAGATAGTTACTGATAACATAGTAACATTCAACAGTGTGAAAATGATTTAATTTTGTCAAAAATTTCAAATTATGTTGCGTCATTCTACTCCTTACTATCCATAGGGAAATGGATTGGCAAAGTCCTAAAAAAAAAGCTTTGTCAAAGTTATCAAGAAGACATTATAATACCATAAAAAGAGTTGGGACAATCATTTCATTTATGCAGTTTGGGCTAGCAAGATATATCCAAAAATATCTACATGCAAATCTCCATTTTTGTTGGTTTATCGTAAAGAAGAAATTTTTCCTACAAATATAGCGTTCCCTGTTTTGAAGTTTTTGCAAGAAGTAAATGAAGAACCTGATGATTTTTCTAGGAGGATCAATAAGATCATTGAAATTAATGAAAATAGGGATGAAATATAGTACAAAATTAGGAAATACCAGAACAAAATGAAAAATATCTTTTTGTTTCTTCTAAATATGTCTAGTTCTATTATATTGTACAAAAAGATACATCGATACGATTCAACATTCCCAACCGAATTGCTATGTTAGCCAATTCCGGTGGGAAAGAAGATGTTCAAAAAATAAACAAGGGGGCTACCCTTGGTGGGGAAACTAGCACAAAAACTATACCATGTAGCAAGAGGGGTGCCACCCCAAAAGGGGAAACCAACACAAAACATAAGTACCCATAAACTAAGTTTACTATGAGGAAAGTAAATAGACATAAAAACTCAAATTGAGCTGGAGCGAGCAAGAGAAAGAGGCACCATGGAACTAGTATTTCTAGTTTTTGTCATTCTGATTTGTTTCTGGAGGCTTCTCTTCCTTAATAAAACAACTGTATTCTGAGAGGTCATCCTTAGGCTTGGACAACTGAAGTTTTTTCTCCGATGTTGAGGCTGAGCGAGCTCCCATAGCTACTTTGTTGTCTTCCTCTGCTGAGCTACTGTCGCTATCACTACCCGAAGAATTCTCCACGGACTTGGTGGAAAGAGCCATTAATTTCTTGGGCTATTGAAGGATGGACAACGACATCATTGATTTGTGCAATCTCTTCCTTGACCCTGAGCCAGAAGAGCTAGAGGGGGCTTGAGGAAGGCGCAAGGAGATAAGGGCAGACATGCTCTCCTAGTCTAGAGATTCAAGCAAATTAACATTAATGGTGAATTCCATCGGGAATTCCTCTCTAATAGGAAGTAGAGGACGGGAAGGCTGGCCTTAGCCTCTGCCTCGACGACATCTCATGTGATGGAGGTGTGGCATTGAGGCTTTCGAGTTTGATGAAGGAGAATTAGCATAATGTGGGTTGTAGGCAAAGAGGCAGTAGGAGGCACTGAGTAGGTGGGCTAACAGAGAATGAAGGGAAAATTGATGAGCGGAATAGCCAACCAGATGAATAGAATAGCCGACCAGATGAATCAGTGTCATTACCCATGAAATACAGAGGTGTTCAGCGGCAAGGACAAGCGATAATGAATTTGGAGCAGTTGAATTGAAGGGGAGTAATGGCGCTAGGTTGCGTGACTTCATATTTAACGACGTCCTCACCTGGGCCATGCATTTCTCGGGCCATGTGGCTAGGAAAACTACCCTGCAGAGGGGGTGCCATGTAGCACGAGGATCTGAGATTAGACACCCACATCCAGGGAATGAAAATTTTATTTGATAGAAAAGGTAGAGAAAGATATTCTAGGGAAGGATATTTGGTGTTAAGATGGGATGCTATAGGGAAGATAGTGGAAAACATGGAAAGTTTGAAAAGATCTGGTTTGGACCTTTTAACATTGCAAACGTCAAGGGTAATAACACTTTTATCTTGCAGAACTTGGAAGGACAATTTTCTTCATTGCATGTCAATGGAAGATATCTGAAGCTTTATATTTAGTACTGAAGAGCAGAAGAGTGATTCACATATTCATCATTGTATATTTACTGACTTGTTTCATTTTCAAAGTATGATTGTTTTCTCAACAAAGACTCCATTAGCTTGAGGATAAGGCACTTGGATCTGCTAGTTCTCTCCATCCTATAGGAGGAAGTAGTCCCCAGTTGGAGCTGATGTTGTAACATTTCTTGTTTTGATAAGTTAGACATTTTAGAAGAAAAATGGAAAATTAAAAAATGTTAGGACTCATTTGAAAATAAAATAATTATATCAAACAATGATAGGAATAGATGCTTTAAATAATAAAGGAAAAAATATTTGAAAATGCTAGGCATAGATAAAAGAAATAAAAGAAATCAAATTTTCTTTGTTTTCAAATAAATAAAAAATTTGTGTGCATCTTGTTTGAATGACACAACCCAAAAGTAATTTGGTTTTGATCATACTGTTTAAACATGATCAAACCTTTTAAATTTATGTATTTAGATTAGGAAATAAAAGTTCACCAAATTAGTTTAATCTTGGTTGAACATTAGACGTAGGAAAAATAATTGATAGCTAGATTAAATGCACCAAAATAAATTAGGATTAAGTTTTGTGTTATTAAGTATTAATCGCTTCATTAAGTGGTTAACTATTTATGCAATAAAGAGCATGTAACTATTTTATCCTAAATTCGCAACACGAAAAATTATTTTGTCTTTTTGCACTAATCTTGGAGAATATCTCAAGGGTCGTTATTTTCCCTGCCTAGATCAACGACGGGGAAGGAATTTCACACCCCCTTTCTCCGTTTCTTATTAACGACAAGGGGGGCGGAGGGGGGTGGTTTCACTTTCGGTGTGCCCCTTGCAATGTGTCATCTCCTTATCACTTCCCACCCCCACCCCCCCCCCCCCCCTACTCTGTACCACTTACCACTGCATACCCCCTCTGAATAAACCTATCCTCCCAACGTTTGTTTCTCTTTCCACCAATGTCTATTTGACTTCCTGCCAACGTCCATATCATGATGCTCAATTACCTCCTACCAACTGTAACTGTTCTATTATGTCCACTCCCTTACTGTTTCATTCCAATATTCCATTACATCTTCTCACCTACTGTAATCCACTGTCATTAAACCTCTGTGACTTGATTCCTCAATAGTCATCCTGCATAATGATAACCCTAAACATGTTATAAAAAGCATTCAGCTTCCTTGTGCCATTCATTAATTTGTTTATCATTTTGGCAAAATTGCAGGATTTCAGAGAAATACAGTTCAAGTTTCCACTCTGCTATCCATCACTCTTATTGATAAAGTCATTCATAGGCTTATCAATATATATAGAGACCGCCTTCTTCCGATATCATTTTAGCATAGAAGCCTTGTTTCCTTTCCTCTCATTGAAAGAAATGGCACCAAAAAGAAAGGGCCTAAAACTAGTGATAGAGGAAGCTCAAAATGTGTCCACAACCATAGATCTTGACCATATCCCATTAGCTGAACAACTTTTTAAGATCACAGAAAAAAAATGTGAATTCAAACTCTGTGAATTACATCTTTGGATAAAACAAAAATACCTCGATAAGAAAGATGAATTGAAGATTTGGGAGACCTTATTGCCCATGTTTACCTTTCCCCAAACCCATGAGTTTCATGATTTAGTCACTTGGTGTCAAGCTTGATATGATCCCCTTAAAAGAACTGTAGTAGCTTAGAATGGAGACATTATGATTTCTATCACACCTGAAACCATAAAAAAAAATATTGTTAATCCCACATATTGATTACCTTAGCCATTTTTCCCAAGATGGCCCCACTTGATATAATTACTTCTGTGACACATTTTTTTTTAAATGTCTTAAGCACTGATTCCTTTCCACAGTTAAGGAATTGTCTCTTAAGATACAACATTTTCTGGCACCGTTGTCGGGGAAGAAGAGACGAAATTTATTTTCCCTGGGTTTTTCACATTATTTCCTCTGGTTTTTCACATTATTTAATCCTCCTTATTAATCCACTATGTTTCTAGAAGAAACCAGACATATTTTTTCTTTAATTTCCTTCTTGGTAGGCTACCAAAATGATAGAACATTAGATGAAAATATTCTGGGTTTCTTTTCCATTTTCTCCAAGGAAAATCAACCATCGTTCATGTATAATTACAGTCAGTTCCTGGCTGATAATATGCATGAGAAGATGATGAATTTGACTACTCAAGGCATGTTCAAGTTAAATTCTATACAGGTTCATATGTTTCTTTTTAAGAAGGGTGATTTGTTACCAATTTCTTTACACAAACAATATGATCAAGGTGTTAACCAATCAGTCATAAATTGGAATCAATTGGTTAGATAAATTTCAACTAAATTTTCATTTCCAGATTTTATTGAATATTTCATTCATCAAGTTTATCAAATTTTAAGCAGTCGGAATGAGCCTAGGATTGGTTCACAGATCAAAATAATTCTTCATCTGAGCGATCAAGTAAAAACATGTGAGTGGTATCTTTACCAAAATTATATAGAGATCAAGGTATATGGCTGTTAATTAGCACCTTATAAGCTGCCTAAATATGTTCCAATGAGACTTTTCTCTCCAGAATATATTAGGCAAATGATTAACATGTATGAGCTACATTTTGTTTTAGGTAAAATGAAATATCAGTTTAAAATCAACACTAATGTGGGATATTTCATATGCAACACCAGGAAAACAGGAGCTGAAGCAAATGCAATCCTCAAGTGGATGAACTTTCAGCCAAGTTTCACTTGGTCATATGATGCATTCAACATCATCTCTAACTTGATGGTGGAGCTGAGGAAAAAACCTTACAATCACACCACTATGCTAGAAATTGAAAAATTCATGAACCAAATCAATGGGCAAAAAACACACTTCAAGAAGTAGAGGAAAAAATTATCTCCATTCCACACTCCAAAATCCCATTTCTCAAGACAAGTAGCAGAATAGGCCTAGAAAAGAACCATTATCTTCAATAAGCATTGCAAAGGAATTCATTATCCAGCAGAAGAAGCAGAAGACAGACTTCACTATCTAAACTCATCAAAGTCAGAAAGAGCCATAGATTATTGATTTGGATGGTGTAGAAGTTTCTATAGTGTCAAAGGGAAATGTTACGAATACTCCATCCTCCTCTTCATCTTCACAAGAGCCAATTGAGATTATGCAGTCAACAAGAACAAGTGAATAGGGTGAGCCTAATATTTTCCCTAAATTATTAGATATTAAGCAGAAGAATGAATACCTAAAGGAAAATGCTTACATTCAGTTTTTGAAACATTCCTATACTTCACAACACAGGTTTTTGACAATATTTGACAGTGAAAAGAGAAGGATGTAGATGGATTTATTACAGGCCCAAGTCCCTTTTCGTAAAGGCCCTTCTGATTACAAGAATTCCATATTTTCTTTTGATTCCAATCAAATTCATCCCATTGACCAAATTCACATGCAAAGGCAGTCAGGAGAAATTATTTTTTCTACAATGACTAACAATGCCATGGCATTATCTAAATTGAGAAAAACTCTTTCAAATGTTCGGTCATAGTTGAAGATTGAGAATATTTCCTCTTTGGACAAAGATAATGAACTAAAATCATTAGAAGATACATTGATTAAGATTGGATAGGATCCTAAATATGTTAAAGATGTGTAAGAAATCCTCAATATGAATAATGCAGACATTGTATATCTTTGAAAGAAACTAAATTTACCTTCTACAGATGATCCCCAAACCAAGGAGATAGAGGAAAGTGAGAAAAACAGAGAAGAAATGCTTAAGCTTATCATTGAGCAGAACATTCAAATCAAGAAGATGGAAGAAAATATTGAAGGTCTACTCAAGGAGAAGGAACAATATACTTAGTTGGATATGATTCCAATTTCAACTGCACCCATTACAGTTGCAGGATCAACACCAAGTTCTTCATCCATAGCAACAGACCCCACATCAGCAGCAGGTGACACAAACTAACTTATGCAGGATTTGTCTCTACAAAAGCAGGAAAATGAAAATATTCTTTAGAAATTTAAGAATTTAGAAGCACATAAAATAAAGAATGATACTCTCTACATAGAAGAAATGAAGAAATCCTACAGGTTAACACAGGCAGTTCAAATGTTAGAGAGTAATTTGTTGATGGCATACACCTTGTCCCAAGTCAAGGAAAATATTTGGATAGAAATAAGTCAGGCTATGACTGAAGTATGGGCATCCATACAAATTATTTTTGAATAGGAAGAACAAATCAAAAATGCAAAACAATCATTGAGCAAGACAAGAGAGCACTTAAAAAAAACCAGCTGAAGCTTTATATATGATTAAGTTGTTAAATTCAAAGAGCATGACTGAATTAGAGCTGTAATATTCCAAATTTTCCATCATCTAATTTGAATATTATAGTTCTTACTTTTCTTATTTAGTTAAGTAAATAAAAGTGTGGAGGGACCCATAAACCGAGTAGATGAATAAAATCCACTTCTATAGTGTGAATGTGGGTTATTTGAGTAGTGGAGTAGCATTATGGAGTAGTGGAACATCATAATAATGAAGAAAGAGTGGAGGTCATAGATCATTAATGAGGAATATGATTGAAATGGTGGAGGAATAAATGCAAGATGATGCAGATAGTGGAGAATAAATTGCAGAGATGATGGAGGAAGTGGTGCATTAAATGCACACATGATGGAGGAAGTGGAGAGTAATTGCAGCAACGATGGAGATCATGGAGGACAACAAAATATTTATGGAAGCTAGTGGCTGTTAGCCCCCCTATGAAGTTCTTGACAAGCAAGCTGGGGGCTATATTATTTTGAGACCTTCAAGGAATGCATCTCCCCTGAAGACACATCATCCTTGAGGGGTCTCTGTGCTTTGCCTTATACAAGTCCCCTCTGCTGATTCCTTTCCCTAAGGCCTACATTTACCCCTTGTACCCCTGCAAAATGTCCCTTTTTACCCTCCTTTCCCCTTCGAAATAGTCCCTCTTTTTCCCTCTTTTATTTTCCCTGCTAACCCGTTATATCCCCCCTTAAAATCCCTTCACCCTTTGTTTTCCCCAAATTCCCCCTCCATTTCCCTATCGTTACCCTTTTGGGCCTCAAAATACATTAAAAATGGGTTAAAAACCCACTTCAGACCTTATAATAGGCCTTAGCCCCTTTCCGTCAGCCCTAACCCGTTCCCACACATGCCCATGTGCTAAGGCCAAGAGTTTAAGCCTTAAGCGCTAATTGCATCGGAAGATTGGGTCGGAGCGTTAAAATCCTTTGTAACACAGAAATGTTCCAATGTGATTGGCTTTCCACGTTAAGTCCTCCGCTCTCTTCTCCACCATCGATCTGCCATATAGATCGGACGGCCCGCGCATATCGACAAACCTTTGCAATCGCAACACTTGTGTTTCATCCCCCAATTGGTCCATCGCAAATACTTGCGATGTGATTGATCGCAACTTGCTCCGATCGCCCGATCGCACCATTCCCCGATCCACATCACCACCGTTGATTTTCCACCCAGTTCGAATGGTCCTGCGCTAATCGCATCATCTCCCAATCGATCGCAAGCCTTTCCCTCTGATTCCTGATTGTTGCGATCCTCTGATTCTTTTCCCCACCGTTGATCTGGACACGAGATCAACGGTCAGTGCTCAATCGCGCCCGACCTCCGATCGCAATCACAGGCCTTCCTTGCTATCTTCCGATTCAATCCTGACCATCCATCCTCCCCGTTGATCCGACGTTCATCACTTCCCCCGCCCAATCGCAATCGGAAGTTTCGATGTGTGTCACCCTTGCCCTTCCCGATTGCGATGCTCCAAAGTAAATCTGACCGTCTGTTAGGTCGGAAGATCCGACGGTTCTAGTCTAATCGCCTTCCGCCCTGCTGGGTCCCACTCTTACAGTCGCTTCCATGCATTTTCATAATATTTCCACCCGATTCCTTTGTATTTTGGTTTTTAACCAAAGTTTCATGTTTTCCATTGAAGGTCCCGCGTCCCGTTATGTTTCATAGGGCCGTCCATTCGATTGATCTCCGCCATCTATTTTCATTCCCAGACCAGGATCTAACAGTCTGCGCTGCATGTGACCACCGAAACACTATTATTCATGAGTTTTCACCCTTCCGTTTTCATTTCGCCACCATTGTGTGAAATCCATCACTCTTCCGCCGCTGCGCTACCATTTCATCCACCTTCCCATTTCATTGTTTTATGAGTCTAGTTGCATGTTCTGCAGGGTGCAGAAGTAAAAATACTGCCATGGTCGCAGAGTGTTGATACAACAGTAAGTTTTCCACTGACAGAGGCAAAGGAATTAATGATTGACATGTTTCCACATCAGCAGAATGCACTTCTCCAAAGAAGGACGGGTTGCCCATGCTGTTTGGACTATATGCCGTGCTACAGAGGATTTTTCCACCCAGAACACAATCCGAAGCTCTCAAAGCATTTGTTGCACAAGTATGGAAGACCATTCCATTTTTACTACCAGTTTGTTTATTTGCCCACAGTACCACAGAGTACTGCTGCAGCCAGAGTACATCAAGATCAAACCAGAGTAAATGGAAGCCGAAGACGATCATTCGTTTACCCGAAGAAAGTCAGAAATCAATGCGCAAGAGTTAAAACAGAAGGGGCTTTAGGCCTTTTCTCTGTTCTAAGTGTTAATTCCTCATTTAGTTCTTCACCTACCTCCTCTGCTCTCTTGCAGCTATAAAACTAAGGAAGAAACTATTGTAAGGGTTGTTGATGAGATATCAGAGAAATGCAAGTATTTTCCTCTTGAGACAGGTTCTCTGTGTAATATTGTAAGATAGGCTGAGATTTGATGTATTCAGACTGAATGTTCAAGCTGTGGGAAATGATGTACCTGATTGGTGTTGTTTTTTATATGACAAGCATATTTCTTTGGATCCTGATCTAAAGCAGCTGGTGATGTTTTCCTATATCTGTGTTTGATTTCATTTCATTCCATTTCTACTGGCTCACATCAGAAGTTTGGCATAAGATTTACCCCTGATAGGTACCTTATGTTGCTGCTCTCCCAGCCTTTTATGTTTTCTGCTTTTATGTGTATCTAAATATTGATTTCAATTGATTTAACCAGTGTAGTGGATGTCATTTCCTGCTCTCTGATGTATAAATTGAAGAAATCTATGTTTAGATGTTCTTGCTAGGATTTAGTTGGATGAGTTGAGAACACTGGGAGGTCAGGAACCCTGTCTCTGCCTCACTAGGATCTTTCCATCTCAATTAAGCCTTTCTAAGATCCCTTGTATTGCCTCTAATTTTGTCCAAGCAGTTCTGGAGTTAAATGACCTCTGGCCTGATCTATAGACAGAATTGGGTGGTTCTCCTCCTTTCATTTTTAGTCCTTAATGTTCCATTCAATATCATCTTTAAGATCCAAATTCTCTGGATGACTAGCCCAACTGAAAGCTTGTACATTGAACACAAGTAAATCCTCTCTTGGCTCCATTGCCCAATGGTCTTGATGTTCTCTGAGTTATCTACCTTTGTCTAACTTCCTCTTTGCTCATCCTTGTCTCATATCGGACCCTTCTTTCCTGATTCCCAACAACCAAACATAAACAAACAAACAAACCTTGTGCATATAACTAGCCTAAAATCATATCTTAGAGCCTCAAAGACATACAATTTGACTCATATAGAGAGATCCCTCTCTGGACCTAGGAGGGCTATATCCTAAGGTCTAAAAGTGGTTCTATGTTGTCTCATATTTTGGTCTTGTCAACTTGGCCAAAACATGGGAGCCCCAACATAATGGCGACTCCGCTGGGGACTCTGAGTGCATTTCACCTTGAATATTTTTAAAGACTCAGAAACTTAGAACTCTGGTTGGGTTGACAGTAAGTCACTCCTTTTTCGAATCAGCCTCCATTTGCTTTGTGTGGCTCATACTCTTAGACAGAGTCTGGAAAGGGCCAGGTAGCCTCCGGATCTCACCCTCTTTGGAGGTGACATATCTGGTAAATGCCCTCCCAGTCAATCTTTGGTTGGATTTTTCTATTTTTTAAGGAGATTCCTGAAAGGTGATAGTGCCTGAGCACTGTGGTGGACAGTGTAACCCCTTAGATATACCCTGAAACCTTCCACCTGGCGACTCCATTATTCCTAAACGAAAATACTCCACTGGTGATCAGTAGGCCTGCTGATTGTCTTGGTTTCACATTAGACTCCACTGGGAGACTAGCCTTTGAAACAACATTAACCACAACAGAAGTAACAAGTAGGGTTAAGCTGCTTAGTTAGAAGTATAACATTCTGGCTTTCAGAACCATTCACACAAGAGCTTATCCTAACCCAAACCCACCTGAAATAGTTGATGACCCTGAGAGCATCCTCAAGAGATCTCCTATACCTAAGAGACCAACTATTTCCAGTCACATATATAGAGCTAACTCTGCGCCATAAGATCTTACAGCTCTATCACACTTTCAGCTTGACCTAGACCTGCCAAACAGATTACCTAGAACTAGGTCATTCAACCATCTAGACCAATCAGACCTTGAGTTTCACAGTTCACCATCTCATAGTGGTCAACACACTAGGGACAAAGGAACCCCTCCTTCTACGCCTCCTGATATACATTTCATACAAAAATTGGGGCTCAGTCACCCTAGATTTGCCCAACAAGCTTTTGTTGGTCCTAATATCCCTGTCATCCATATACCAGCTGCTCAAATTAATCCTTTACCTCATCAGAATATCATCATGGTAGCCTGGTATGCTCCCTTAGTATTACCCCAACCCTTGTTACCCTTGCAAAATGATTATCAATCAAATATCCCACACTTCACTACAAAGGAGTCCATAACAGCTCAGCAACATGTAGATAAAATGGAGCATTCTTTTGACTACATGGAAATTGATGATGAAACAATCAAAATGAGAATCTTTTCCCAAAGCTTAGGGGGTGATGTAAAGAAATGGTTTAAAATCTTAACTCCTGGCAGTATCCAAGATCTCCCTGCATTATATCAGACCTTCATAAACAAATGGGAAACTAGGGCAAACCCTCGCCAACTCCTAGCAGAATACATGAGCCTTAAAAGGAACGTAGGGGAGAGTGTCCACGATTACACGACAAGATTTAACAGCATTTACAATGCTCTCCCTCCCCATATGAAACCTCCACAAGGCATGGCCCTAGCAAAATACCCTGAGGGGTTTGATGCTGACATGGCCTATGAGCTTAGGGATAAAGAGTACACCACATTGGAGGACATGTAGAAAGGAGCAGTGAACATAGAGGCAAACCTGATTGAGAAAAGAGCAAGACTGAGATCTGAAAAGAGGGTAACATATAGGGATGACACTGTAACCTCCACATCAGATCCAAACTATGACAGATTATCTAAAAATGTGGATAAGCTGCAACAAATGATGGAGAAAATGGTTGTCACAGTTAGCAATCAGAACAGAAACCAGAAGCAAAATCAGAACCAAAACTTTAGGAGGAACAACAATGCTCCCAACAGACAAAAAGAATCAGATCAACAATTTATTCCCCCATTCCAAAACTTTCTTTATGAAGATGAGGGAATCATAGAAGAGTCTGAAGGGAATGTGATAAACATGTCTGAAACAGAAGACTCAGTCCTTAACTGTGATTCAGGGGAAGATCAGCCCTCACCTTCATACTAGGATGAGGAACGGTTAGAAACTGAATATTACAGATTAGGATTTGAAAATGCCATGATGCAGGTCAGAGAACAATATGAACTTAGGAGCAAAAAGAACCAAGACACTTCCAAACCCAAAGCTCCTGGGGTTACCATCAAGAAAAGGCCTGACAAATCTTCTAAAGTGACTGCTGAAAGTAGGAAAACAGCAGCCGAAAGTTCTGGGAAAAACAAAGAAAAGGATAACCAGAAGAATGAAAAAAAAGGTGAGCCCGCTAGCAGTACTAGCACTTCAGTTAGTACTCCTGATACCATTGTTCCTAACCCTGTACATAATGATAAATCACAAACTGATACAGCCACTAAGACAGTGGCAAATAAAACAGAATTGAGCGTTACAAAGCTCCAGTCCACTTTCAATCTGGAAAGTGAGATTGCCAAAATCAAAATCCCTATACCATTATCTGAGTTGGCCACTTAGGATGTATATAAGGGCCAAATTTTGAAAGCCTTGAATTTAGGATAAATCAATGATTCTGTAAACCTAAATGATGATCAACCGGCCCTCCTATTTGGTCCAAAGATTGAGGGAAGATTTCAGGAAGGGGTAGTTCCACCTTTTATATCAGTCTCAACATTCATGACAAAATCTTGCACAATGCCAAGCATGATTCTGGGGCATCACACAATTTAATGCCTAAGGTGGTGATGGAGAGACTAGGCCTAGAGATAACTCGGCCTTACAAAGACTTATATTCATTTGACTCTAGCAGATTAAAATGCCTAGGATTGATCAAAGACCTATGTGTGAGCTTGACCCAGATCCCAGCTAAGTGTATGGTCATGGATGTGGTGGTAGCCGATGTGCCACCCAAGTATGGCATGTTACTATCTAGATCATGGGGAGCCAAACTACAAGGAACGATGCAGATGGATGGCTCATATTCCACTATCCCTATATTTGGCCAACTTAGAAGACTTTACAGAGAGTCCCAGATGAAATTCCTAGTCAGTAGCCCCGAGAAACCTGAAAATTCACCATTATACTCTGTGCACACAGACCTGGATTCTTTCATTCTTTATAATGACCAATCCTTAGGAGAACCAGAATCTGAATGTAGAAATACAAGAAAGGACACAGAGCCCATGGACTTTAGCATAATGGCTACCCTAGAGGAATACGATGAAGGAAACCATGGGCAGGATACTCGAAACGAAACTCTGAGTGAACCAGAAACAGAAACAGAATGTAAACAGCAAGATAGCCAACTCTCTGAGCCCCACACATGTCATGAAGAACAAAACAACCATCAGCCTAGTACAGACCCTATAATGCAACACAATGGAAAACCCAGCTGTAGGGAAGGAAAGAATCACGAAACGGAAAATGAACCCCTGTGGGAGATGAATTTCGATGGGTCTTGTACTAGGAAAAATGTTGGAGCAGGGGTGTGGATACGTAACACAGAGAGTGAACACGCTGAGAGCCATGCTGTAAATCTGCACTTCAAATGTACAAATAATATTGCAGAATACGAAGCTCTTATCCTTGGCCTGAATCTGTTGAAAAAATTAGGAGCCCATAGGATAGCTGTACGAGGAGACTCAGAGTTAGTCATAAAACAAGTGAATGGTGAATACGCAGCAAAACACCCCAGTCTCAGGGCATACAAGAATGATGCCCTGGATATACTGAAAACATTTATGGAATATGATCTGGTGTTTGTCCCTAGGGGTCAAAATTTTATCGCAAATGGATTGGCTTTCCTGGCTAGTTCATATCCTAAAACTCCAGCTGACCAACAAATCATCATTCAAACCAAATTCCGACCTGCAGTGCCAGACAACAAAAAATATTGGCAGGTCTTTGAAGGAGACAAACAGATTGAAGATTTCCTGGTGGGCAGAAACGAGTTCGAATTTTCTGATTCAGACTCAAAATCTGATGACAGCTGCCCAAGTGAGGATCCCCTAGATGAACAAGAAACACCCTGTAACATAGAAATGAACGCCCTTTCTGAAGAAACTGGAAGTGAAACCACAGAACGTGAAAAAGCAGATAGTGAAAAAATGGAGGTGCTGCAGGCCAAAGAAAAGAATATACCCAGAGGCCTGGCACCATTGGAGGACCTTTTGACTTTGATGATGTAGCAAAAAAGCCCACTTTGGAACATGCAGATTCAGATGTAGAAGAATGCAACATCGGCACTGAAGATAAACCCAAAATGATCAAACTGGCTAAGTCTATATCTGCGAACATGAAGAAGAGATACGTCGACCTGTTCAAGGAATTCATTGATGTGTTTGCATGGAGCTATGAAGACTTAAAGGCTTATGAAACCAACATCATACAACACAAGATACCCCTGAAGGAAAACCAGAAGCCCTTCAAACAAAAACTTCGTAGGATCAATCCGAAACAATTGCCTGCAGTTGAAAAGGACATTAAAAAGATGTATGATGCAGGCATAATAGTCCCTGTAAGGTTTTCTAATTGGGTGTCAAACTTGGTGGCTGTAAGGAAGAAAACAGGGGAGATCAGATTATGTATAGACTTCAGAAATCTCAACAGAGCCTCACTCAAAGACAACTACCCTTTGCCAAGAATGGAACACATCTTACAGAAGGTAGTGGGCTCTAAGAGAATCTCCCTGCTTGATGGTTTTTCTGGATATAATCAAGTCCTAGTACTCCCAGAAGATCAACTCAAAACAACTTTTACCACTCCTTGGGGCACCTTCATGTATGTGAAAATGCCCTTTGGGTTAATGAATGCTAGTGCCACCTTCCAGAGAGCGATGGATATAGCTTTCTCAGATGAGATAGGTCACTTTATAGTTATCTATCTAGATGACTTGACTGTCTATTCTAAAACTGAAGAAGAGCACCTAAAACATCTGAGGAAAGTGTTTGAAAAGTGTAGAAGGTATGGTCTGTCACTGAATCCCAAGAAGACTATCTTTGGGCTGCAAGAAGGTAAACTTCTAGGCCATATCATTTCTGAGAAAGGGATCAGGATAGATCCACAAAGAGTTGAAGGGATACTTCAAATCACACACCCAATAAACATCAAGGAGCTATAGTCCTTCATTGGGAAAATCAACTTCCTGAGGAGA
Organism: Pinus albicaulis; assembly: GCA_034641835.2. Lineage (NCBI taxonomy): Eukaryota > Viridiplantae > Streptophyta > Pinopsida > Pinales > Pinaceae > Pinus > Pinus albicaulis. The sequence continues at coordinate 23,769 of JAXQQM020067362.1, forward strand.
TTTATTCCCAATCTAGCTGAACACCTTAGGACTATGACTAACATGTTGAAGAAAGGTGTAGGAGTTAAATGGACTGTTGGAGCTAAACAATCTTTCGAATCTGTAAAACTTGCACTCACTCAAGCTCCTTTTCTGATTAGCCCAGATTTCTCGAAATATTTTCTGATCTTTTCATTTGCCTCCCAGCATACCGTGGCTGCAGTCTTACTGCAGAAAAATTCAAAAGGTAATGAACAACCAATTGCCTTTTTCAGCAAGGCCTTAAGAGATGCACCCTTGAAGTACAACATTATGGAAAAGCAGGCCTATGCCCTGGTAAAGGCCTTAAAAGACTTTAGGGTGTACATTCCGCATTCCCACACCATTGCTTATGTGCCAAACATAGTGGTCAAAGATATCTTGTCCCAAGACCCCGATGGGAAAAGGGGCAAATGGATTACTACCATATTAGAATATGACCTTGAGATAAAGCCCACCAAACTGATCAAAGGTCAAGGCATGGCCCAATTAATGGCTGAATCTAATCTTCAAGCCCTTGACATTAACATGATAAATGCCTTGGATGAGCAGGAAGGATTGCCTGACCCCACTATTAAGGAGAAGTTTCAGAACTCTCCCTGGTATTCTGATATCCTTTATGTGCTCACCAACCTCAATGCTCCTCCAGAACTGTCCAGGACTAAGGCCAAATTCATAAAACTCAAAGCTAGAAACTATTGCATTTTGAATGAAAACTTATATTGGAAAAATCCAAATGTCCTATTGCTTAAATGTTTGCCTGAGTCTGAAGCTGAAAGAATTAAACAAGAGTTCCATGCTGGAGAGTGTGGATGCCACCTAAGTTGGAAAGCCACTGCAAACAAGATACTCAGGGCTAGTTATTATTGGCCCACACTCTTCAACGATGTCCATAAAATGGTAACTTCCTATCACAAATGCCAGATCTTTGAAGGAAAAAGAAAACTTCTTACCCTCCCTTTACAACCCATTACAGTTAAGGGTCCTTTCATGCAATGGGGTCTAGACTTCATAGGGGAGATTCATCCAGCCTCCTTAGGACAACACAAATGGATCTTGACAGCCACTGACTATTTCACTAAGTGGATAGAGGCCATACCCACTAGGAATGCCACTGATTCAGTCATCATTAGGTTCCTAGAAGGTCATATCCTCTCTCGGTTTGGTTGCCCAAGGAAAATAATCACCGACAATGCTGCTGCTTTTGGATCCAAGAAAATGGTTGATTTTTGTCACAGGTACCATATCACGCTTGGTCATTCAACTGCCTATTATCCTCAGGGTAATGGCTTGGCTGAATCATCAAATAAGATCTTAGTGGCAATCATCAAAAATATATTAGAAGAGAACAAAAAATCTTGGCACAACAAGTTGGTACATGCTTTGTGGGCTGACAGGCTTACTACAAAAAAATCCATTGGCATGTCACCATTCCAGCTAGTCTATGGGACAGAAGCAGTATTTCCTACCAGCCTTGGAGTTCCAGTAATCAGACTTGTCCAGGAGATCCAATCCGAGGAAGACAACATGGTAAGAAGGATAAATCAGGCAATCCATCTTCAGAAAACTAGGGAGGAAGTATATAACAGAGTTGTCAGAGTTCAGGAAAACATTAAAAAGCTATTTGACAAAAGAACCAAAGCTGCAGATTTCAAAATTGGTGACAAGGTTCTGAAGTGGGACTCAAGAAGAGAGTGCAAAGGTAAACATGGCAATTTTGACAGTTTGTGGCAGGGTCCATACATCATCCAGGCCACTGTGGGTCCCAATGCATTTTTTCTACAGGAGCTTGATGGTACAGAACTGTTTGGGGATCCTGTCAATGGCAAGATGCTCAAACACTACATCTGCTAATTTTCATTTCCAATTTCATTTCCATTGTACATACCATTGCAGTTTTAATTTCAAGAAAACAGAGAAAAATGTTCCAAAAAACATAAAGAAAGGGGAGGTTCAGATGTGTTCAAAACATGAACCTCTAAAGTACAAAGATTGGCTCTAATAAACTCAGAAGCTGAGCCAAAGGGAGCATAATAGTTGGTCCTAATACACCCAAAATCTGGACCAACAGTGACAAAGAAGAATCAGCTCTAACATGCTCAAAACCAGAGCTGAGTCAGAGGAAAAGAAGTGACTCTAATATGTTCAAAAACTGAGTCACAGAGAAAGAAGGATGTTTCAAACCTACAGATTTCATGCCTTAACAGTTTTGTTTTCAGTTTTCTACAAGTCTTCACTCCAGCAAGTCAGACAGTCTAATCCTGGCTTGGCTGTTTTTCAATTTCATGTCTTAGAATGTAGGAGAAGAAATCTGTTGGATAGTTTAATCCCAACAGATGTTAGATTAGGTAGAGAAGCATATGAGGCCAATTGTTTAATCTGGTCTCATGGAGAAATAAGGGTATATTTATAATAGGTTTGTTATTTGTTTTGAAAATAAAATGTAAAGGGTCCGCTAGCTCAAATGCACCCTGAAGGGAAAATTGTTAGGATTGTAGTAAGGGTAGGTAGAATGGTTGGGAAAAATGTTTCTGTTGATGTAACATATTCATATTGTGGCAGCTGATCAAAGAAAGGGATGTGCCAATCAGCAGGCAACTGGTCTACTCCAAAGATCATTTCTGGTTTCTTGCCTCCTTTAAGAAGAAGCCATCCCCATGTGGAGCCACTGTTAGCCCCCCTATGAAGTTCTTGACAAGCAAGATGGGGGCTATATTGTTTGGAGACCTTCAAGGAATGCATCTCCCCTGAAGACACATAATCCTTGAGGTCTCTCTGTGCTTTGCCTTATAGAAGTCCCCTCTGTTGATTCCTTTCCCTAAGGCCTGCATTTACCCCTTGTACCCCTGCAAAATGTCCCTTTTTCCCCTCCTTTCCCCTTCGACAAAGTCCCTCTTTTTCCCTATTTTATTTTACCTGCTAACCCCCTATATCCCCCCTAAAAATCCCTTAACCCTTTGTTTTCCCCAAATTCCCCCTCCATTTCCCTATCGTTACCCTTTTGGGCCTCAAAATACATTAAAAATGGGTTAAAAACCCACTTCAGACCTTATAATAGGCCTTAGCCCCTTTCCGTCAGCCCTAACCCCTTCCCACACATGCCCATGTGCTAAGGCCAAGAGTTTAAGCCTTAAGCACTAATCTCATCGGAAGATTGGGTCGAAGCGTTAAAATCCTTTGTAACACAGAAATGTTCCGATGTGATTGGCTTTCCATGTTAAGTCCTCCGCTCTCTTCTCCACCATCGATCTTCCATATAGACTGGACGACTCGCGCATATCGCAAAACCTTTGCAATTGCAACACTTGTGTTTCATCCCCCGATTGGTCCATCACAAATACTTGCGATGCGATTGATCGCAACTTGCTCCGATCGCCCGATCGCACCATTCCCCAATCCACATCGCCACCGTTGATTTTCCACCCAGATCGAACGGTCCTCCGCTAATCGCATCATCTCCCGATCGATCGCAAGCCTTTCCCTCTGATTCCCGATTGTTGTGATCCTCCGATTGTTTTCCCCGCCGTTGATCTGGACCCGAGATCAACGGTCAGTGCTCAATCGCGCCCAACCTCCAATCGCAATCGCAGGCCTTCCCCGCCATCTTCCGATTCAATCCCTACCATCCATCCTCCCCGCTGATCTGACGATCATCGCTTCCCCCGCCCAATCGCAATCAGAAGTTTCGATGTGTGTCACCCTTGCCCTTCCCGATTGCGATGCTCCGAAGTAAATCTGACCGTCTGTTAGGTCGGGAGATCCGACGGTTCTGGTCTAATCACCTTCAGCCCCGTTGGGTCCCACTCTTACAGTCGCTTCCATGCATTTTCATAATATTTCCACCCGATTCCTTTGTATTTTGGTTTTTAACCAAAGTTTCATGTTTTCCATTGAAGGTCCCGCTTCCCATTATGTTTCATAGGGCCGTCCATCCGATTGATCTCCGTCGTCGATTTTCATTCCCAGACCAGGATCTAATGGTCTGCGCTACATGTGACCACCGAAACCCTATTATTCATAAGTTTTCACCCTTCCGTTTGCATTTCGCCACCATTGTGTGAAAGCCATCACTCCACCGCCGCTGCGCTACCATTTCATCCACCCTCCCATTGCATTGTTTTCTGATTCCAGTTGCGTGTTCTGCAGGGTGCAGAAGTAAAAATACCACCAGGGTCGCAGAGTGTTGATACAGCAGTAAGTTTTCCACTGACAGAGGCAAAGGAGTTAATGAATGACAGGTTTCCACATCAGCAGAATGCACTTCTCCAAAGAAGGACGGGTTTCCCATGCTGTTTCGACTATATGCCATGCTACAGAGGATTTTTCCGCCCAGAACACAATTCGAAGCTCTCGGAGCATTTGCTGCACAAGTATGGCAGGCCATTCCATTTTTACTACTAGTTTTTTTATTTACCCACAGTACCACAGAGTACTGCTGCAGCCAGAGTACATCAAGATCAAACCAGAGTAAATGGAAGCCGAAGACGATCATTCGTTTACCCGAAGAAAGCCAGAAATCAATGCGCAGGAGTTAAAACAGAAGGGGCTTCAGGCCTTTTCTCTGTTCTGAGTGTTAATTCCTCATTTAGTTCTTCACCTACCTCCTTTGCTCTCTTGCAGCTATAAAACTCAGGAAGAAACTATTGTAAGGGTTGTTGATGAGATATCAGAGAAATGCAAGTATTTTCCTCTTGAGACAAGTTCTCTGTGTAATATTGTAAGATAGGCTGAGATTTGATGTATTCAGACTGAATGTTCAAGATGTGGGCAATGATGTACCTGATTGGTGTTGTTTTTGATATGACAAGAATATCTCTTTGGATCCTGATCTAAAGCAGCTGGTGATGTTTTCCTATCTCTGTGTTTGATTTCATTTCATTCCATTTCTACTGGCTCGCATCAGAAGTTTGGCATAAGATTTACCCCTGATAGGTACCTTATGTTGCTGCTCTCCCAGCCTTTTATGTTTTCTGCTTTTATGTGTATCTGAATATTGATTTCAATTGGTTTAACCATTGTAGTGGATGTCATTTCCTGCTCTCTGATGTATAAATTGAGGAAATATATGTTTAGATGTTCTTGCTAGGATTTAGTTGGATGAGTTGAGAACACTGGGAGGTCAGGAACCCTATCTCTGCCTCACTAGGATCTTTCCATCTCAATTAAGCCTTTCTAAGATCCCTTGTATTGCCTCTGATTTTGTCCAAGCAGGTCTGGAGTTAAATGACCTCTGGCCTGATCTATAGACAGAATTGGATGGTTCTCCTCCTTTCATTTTCAGTCCTTAATGTTCCATTCCAATATCATCTTTAAGATCCAAATGCTCTGGATGACTAGCCCAACTGAAAGCTTGCACATTGAACACAAGTAAATCCTCTCTTGACTCCATTTCCCAATGGTCTTGATGTTCTCTGAGCTATCTACCTTTGTATAACTTCCTCTTTGCTCATCCTTGTCTCATATCGAACCCTTCTTTCCTGATTCCCAACAACCAAACATAAAAAAACAAACAAACCTTGTGCATATAACTAGCCTAAAATCATATCTTAGAGCCTCAAAGACATACACTTTGACTCATATAGAGAGATCCCTCTCTGGACCTAGGAGGGCTAGATCCTAAGGTCTGAAAGTGGTTCTATGTTGTCTCATCATTTGGTCTTGTCAACCTGGCCAAAACATGGGAACCCCAACAGTGGCCACATGTGTAACTTAATTATGAGGAAGGCAAGGGCTAGGGAAGGCTCACAACCATAAAAGGAAGATGAGGACAACAAAGGAGGGGGTCTGGATTTTTATTTGTTGAGTGTCTTAAGACATTTATTTTCACACTTCAGCTGTTTAGCAAAGTCTGTTGTGTTTTTTAGCACTGGGTGTTCCTGAGCAGGAATCCCACCCTTACCCACAGGGGACTTTGAGTGACTACTCTCAGAAGGTTTTCTTGGGCAACATTTATCATCCGAAAATCAGTGCCACTTTCAACCACTCTCATATGCACTTCCAACTATAGGAATTACACATTCTTGAACTTGGGGTTGAGAGTTGGAAGGTTGTTCTCAGTACTTCAGCTGATAAAATTGTGGAGGGATAAGCCCTTCAAACTTTGGATCCATTGCAGTCTTCCAAGAGTTTCATTGTCATATCTGGCATCAGGCCATCCAACTATTCTCCCATGCAATAACATTTCCTGCAGGAATTGTGTAATTCTAAAGTGAGGGTTTGAGGAGAATAGGAAGTTTCGTGCAACTCAGCTTGGAATCCTGTGAGGGATTAATCCTTCACTCTGGGGATCACTTCAACAGCCTAGGATCAACATTTTGTTATCTATCGTCAGTCTAAATCATCATCCCTCCTAGACAACGCAATATTTCTCAACAGTTGTGCATGTGATAATTGCATATCCAGTGGAGGAGCTAGATCTCAGGTTTTGAGCCTGGGAATCGGGAGAAGGGACCAACCCTTTTTTTAGTTAGAAAATTGGGTGATATTGCATCTAATAGATCATTATTTCAGCCACAAATCAACAGTTGTCTCCAGGTAGTGCGTAAGTCAACCAACAGGGGTGCATTGTGCAACCCAAAAAGGGCCAAAATTCCAAACTCAAAATCTGACCAAACCATTTCTGGTTTTTCGAGTAGAATCCATGGTTAAAATCCAAGATCTTTCTAAGCACTCCAGCAAATTCTCGTACATAGGTCTTATTCCAACAGAAATAGTTTCCAGCAACAACAATAATTTTTACTTTCCAGTCTAGTTTTCAGTAGAGTTGTTTCGGCCATCTTTGGATGGCTTGAGTGCATCCATTTTTGGAGATTTGTGTATATTCATTTTCTATTGATACATAATGACATGAATCAAATTTTTCTTCTCATATGTATGATGTTCTGATGTATTCTTGAATTTTTCTAGTTTTATATGTTTTATTCTTATTTGGAATTCTGCATATGCTCTATATTTTTGTCTTTCCCATTTTGGGATATTACACTAGTATCAAAGCATGATATTTGGCTTAGCTTGTGGGCATTTCATGACATCAGAAGAATAAGAACAAGAAGCAGAAAATGAAGAAGTATACAATGGAAAAATGATTGACTTTTGCCGTACTTCTCTTCATATCTATGTAGGATCTCACCATGGAGATCAAAGAAATGAGAAGGGAAAGTGTTGGCTCAAGGGGTCCTGACCCAGGTTCAGAGGTTAAGGTTTTCCAACAAACCCTTATAATACTGGCCCTTTCAACAGTGACCTCCTTGCGCAGGTCAAAGTATCACCCACAGTAGTATGGGTGGGTGCCGGACCCAAGTTTTCGCACCCTCAGAGAGGATAGGTAAGCCAAGAAGAGCTGCGTCTGGCTTTATAATGACCAGATCGCCTATCTCAGAACCAGATCTATAGACATCCTTCGCATCCACGTGCGCAAGGTCAACTATACTTATTGTGCTCAACAAATCATATACTTCTAAAATAGTAGTGCAACATTGCGTAAAACATAACAGAATAGATCCAGATGCAGTAGAAACACTTACATAGTACTTTTGTAGCTTAACACAGAAAAATGTATAATACATCAGCTATCATAGATTCACATAAACAGTAAACACACAGTCAATTACTCAACAACCTTCCTCATTCAATCCATTATTTCCTTCTTACAATACCCAAACCTGACCTGTGCACACAGCAGTAGGGTCCGCACACAGCAGGACTTGGGATCTCCGCGCACACATACAGCAGGAGTCCTTTCCCAAAAAACCCAAACAGATCTACTAAGCCACAATTCACAACAAGATCTCATCATCATCTTCCCTTATTATTCAAAATGTCCCTCTATTTATAACAATCTAGCCTAATCTTTCCTATGGTCTGCAAACCGTGGTTTGCAGACTCTAGGTCTACCCATTGATCCATTACAATGCTTTCAGGGCTTTGACCCACCCCAAAAACCCTACGCTAGACTAAATATAATAAAAAATATACAAAATCGGACCCATTTCACAGCTTTCAGAAGACCCTGTTCCAACATTCCCCCAACAAAATCTTGTGACTTTTCTCAAGTCACTATGGCTGCGGGTCCACCAATTGTCCCTGGAGCTGCTTGATTATCCTGATAAATGTGCGTATCTCTTTCATGCCTCAATGCCCCATCCTCGTTGGGCTGATTTTGCCTAAGGGAATTATTCTGGCCATATAGTCATTGAACCCTGTATGGTTTGAGATGACTGCCATTGACATACCCTAGTAACACATCACCACGTAGGGTAGCTAACCTGACTGCTCCACCATCCATGATTTCCTTAACAGTGTAGGGACCAAGGCAGTGCTGTCAGAATTTCCCTGGGTGTTTCGCAAACTAGCTATCGTATAAGAGGACTAGGTCGCCTTCCACAAATGTCTTTTGGCAAATATGTCAATCATGCCAAGCTTTATCGCGAACCTTCTGAACATGCTAAGGAAAATTAGTAATGAACTTGTTTTCTTCCAATGCCAAAAGTTCAACAAGGCATTCTTCCATGATGTCAGGCTTTGCCATATTTGTAAATGTTGTGATACGTAGACTAGGAACAATGTATTCTATTGGCATAATGGCCTCTTTTCCGTAAACGATCCTAAAGGGGGTCCTTCCCGTTAGCTTCTTGTAGGTCGTCCGATAGGCCCACATAATAGAGGGGATGCATACGTCCCAATCTCTATGATCGACATTGCAGACCTTGGTTAATGTTTGTTCTAAGATTTTGTTGAAAGCCTGGACTGCCCTGTTTTCCTGTGGATGATACAGTGTCCTTTTTGCGTGATGGATCCTGAATTCCTCACTCAGGGCTTGGATCATTTCGTTAATGAAGTGTGTGCCTCTGTCGCTCATCAGGATCTTTGGGCATCCAAATTTGGTCAGGATTTGCTCAAAGATGAAGTGCGCAGCAGTATCTGTAGTAAAATCCCTTACTTCTTGTGCTTCAACCCATCGAGTGACATAGTCAGTGGCAGTAATAATGTAGTGCACAACTGTCTTCTTTCCTGGAGGATTGATTGGTCCTACAAAATCAATGGCCCATTTTTCAAAGGCTTGCAAATCTATTTGAGGTTGCAATGGAATTTCATCTCTTCATGAGGGTAATCCTGTCCGCTGGCACGTATCGCACGATTTACAATAGTAGTGAGAATCATGGTGTAGGGTAGGCCACCATAACCCATCTCTCAAGATATTTTGTGACGTTGCCTTTCCCGCATAGTGAACTCCTCAATGCCTTCGTGTGCTTTCGCCAAAACGGCATGCCGTTCATGTTCTAGGATGTACCTGTGCAATACTTCATCAGCGCCTAGTTTGTATAATTGGCCGACGATGATAGTAAATTCCGTCGTCCGAGTAACCAACTCTTTCTTCTGTTGTACTGAATATTCTACGGGGGCCGTTCCTGTAGTAAGGAACTGAATGATATCAACGAAGTGTGCATCAACGACCTTAATGGCGAAAAACTGCGCATCCGGTAATCCTTCCTCCAAGTTAGTAGGTTCTTTTCCCGTCGTAATGTGGGACAGATGATCCAGAACCACATTCAGCCTTCCTAGCTTGACTATGATTTCAAAATCATATTCCTAAAATAGCAATAGCAATCTACAAATCTTCCCCCCCAACACAGGCTTGTTCACAAGGTATTTTAAAGCCGAATGATCGGTAAACATCTTAAACTATCCTCCCAATAGATAGTGTCGATATTTCTGTAATGCGTATACCATAGCCAGTCCTTCTCGTTCGGTGGTGGAGTAGTTGCGCTCTGCGCCAGAGAGTTTCTGACTAGCAAAGGCAATCAGGTGATCAATATCTCGCTCCCCTGAATAAGTGAGGACAACACCCAAGGTGATTCCTGATGCATCCACATCTACATGAAATTCCTTCGACCAATCAGGAAATATTAGTATGGGCGCAGAGACCATCTTCTCTTTGAGTAGCTCCAAGCTCTGTTGAACATTGAGTTCGACGCTCCCCATGTGTTTCGTAACATGGAATAACTGCCTCTCATGGATCCTAACTCTAGAGATTGTAGCAGAGACTAACGCCTACGGGTTTTGGTATAATGGAAATTGTGATTCCAACAAGTGGTATCAAAGCGACAACTCTCGAGTTCAAAACTCACCTGTCTCGCGTTGGGGGGGAGATTGTTGAACATTGAGTTCAACACTCCTCATGTGTTTCACAACATGGAATAACCGTCTCTTGAGGATCCTAACTTTGGATATTGTAGCAGAGACTAACGCCTATGGGTTTTGGTCTAATGACAATCATGATTCCAACAAACTCTTCTGACATTCATTATTCCAAAAAAAGGAAACATCCTTTTTAAGCAGTTTTTCCATGGGTGTTGTGATCAGTGCGTACCCTGAATAAATATTTCTGTAATAGCCCATGTGTCTGAGAATCAAACGTAGTTGTTTCTCCATTGTTGGGACTTCAAGGTTTATAATTACTGCTAGCTTCGTAGTATCAACCATCAGCCCTTTTCAGCATACTATGTGTCCAAGCAGGATTCCAAAAGGCACACAGAAGATACATTTCCTGATATTCAAGGAAATCTGGTGCTTTTGACAGGCATCCAACATCATGCGTAGGTTGGAGACATTCTCCTTGACCAAGCCAAATACCATCCAGTCATCGAAATAAACTTCTAGAAACTTATGGATGAACTCCTTGAATACGAAAACTACTACTCTTGAGAAGATAGCAGGTGCATTCTTGAGACCAAAGGGCATGACTGTATACTGAAAGGATCCCCATTCTATTGCGAATGTAGTCTTACTACGATCTTCAGGGGAGATTCGGTTCTAGTGGTACCCTGAGAACCCATCGGTGAAGGAATATGCTTCATGTCTGCCCACGCTATCAAGGATTTCATCTGAAAAAGGCATAGGGAAGGGGTCATGTACATAGGTGTCGTTTAACTTGCATAGGTCCATGCAAATTCATATCTCCCCCTTTGTTTTCTTCTCTTGGATGACCATCAGACTTACTCAATCTAACTATTCAACCAGTTCAATGATACCGAAAATAAGCATTTTGTCCAGTTCTTCTTTGACCTTTTGCTTATATTTAGGGTTCAACCGGTAAGGCCGTTTTTTTACTGGGCATGTCGCTGGTTTCAGAGTGATGTGCATAACACCTAGGTCCCCCGTGATTCCTTTGAGCTCAGAAAAATTTGTTGGGAAGAAGTCCTGATATTCCATAAGTAGCTTGGCAATTTTACCTACGGTTTCTTCGTCCCAATAGTCCCCAATTTTGGCCAACTTAGGATGTTCTTCTGTCTCGATATTAATTTCGCATAGCTTGAGAGGCTGGATGACATCAATATTCTGCAACAGAGGTCCAGTAACTGTATGTTCCCCCTCAGATTCTAGGATAGAGATGTTCCAAGGATTATCTTCCTCTTCTTCGATCGCCAAGATCCGACAGTCGCCTATGTCTTGCATCTGTGCTTCCCATGTCAGGACTTCCAGTGCAGCTTGATGGCGTGAGTCATTAAATACAAAAGCATTGATTCCCTACAGAGCTTCGTCGAGCGCCTCCGTCCCCCCAATTAGCCCAAACGTTCCTATAAAGTCATCTTTTAGGGTGTCCCAGTGGCAGGTGCGCTGACGTAGCTCTGCATCTAAATACCATGCAATGGGGATAGGCCCTAAATCATGAATAAACAGATGAACCCACTCTTCTGTAGTTTGTTCAAACCATTTGTCCATCCAGGTGGGAAAATGCGCGCGGGGATCTCCTGGTCCGAGGAATATATTGGTGCGTACGTCAGCTGGAGGTGCGAACCGCAGGATCATAATATCCCGACACTCCTCCCAATCCTGGAATGCTTCCTTGTTGGTGTCCCACCATCACACAAGTGTTCCTTGCATAGCTAGATTAAGGGCCCATATCCTCCGTTCCCGAGGAACCACAACTTCAAGTGTCCTTATGAGCTCATTGACGCTACCAGACTCATCAAAATGGGGTAGATCTCTTACCTCTGAGGAAATGTAGTAGAATTCCCTTGTGACTCGAAGACATCGTAGCATCGAGCCATCGTGCAACCGGTTTTTCCACTTCTCTGTCATCTCACTAGAGTCAGAGAAAAATTCACTCTCTGATTCCCAACAGAGTACCCTGTCCACTGTGGTATTGATCCAATATTCGTTCTGCGTGGTCAATTTGTAAATGTGATCCACCCCTTCTTCACCAAGTACTGGTTCTGTGTAGCGCTCACCTTCCTTAGGATCTAGTGGTACTATCACCCTTGTTCCGTTATTTTCTAAAACCATGCTTCTCTTTTTTAGGTTGATGATACCACCCATATCTATGGCCCAGTCCAATCCTAAGAGCGCAGGGTATGGGTCTGCATCTTCTACAATATAAATTACCTCGAAGTTAGCCTGGACCGTGACCCCAGCGATATCTACCATGATTCTTGATAGTCTCCCTAGAGGTATAATCTTCTGCTAGTTGGCCATAAGTAGCTGGATATTGGACCACTCCAATTGGGGTTCTCCCATTTGCTGCGAAGTTTGCTTAGGTATCACGTTTTCATCTGACCCCAAATCTAAGACAACCTAATCCATTTCATAGTTACCCAGTTGGGCAGTTAATCTCATTTCCATATCGGTGTGTTTTCTATATCCGCCTAGCTTGTGCACGTCTTGGACTTCTGGAGATAGGTGGGACTACACTATGCAACTATCTATCAGTGCCTGAAGGATTTCTTCAGTTTTTTGGTTGCGTAATAGCTTCATACATGCCTACAGGAATGGTCTCATCTCGTCACCCACCTTGAAGTGCGCAAGTGTTTGCATGGTAGCTTCCCTTGCCTTAGCAATGTCCTGGTGGACTGCGATAATTATTTCTTGCCCCGATTTTCAGTCCAACCCTTCTTGGTTGATAGGTGCCTGTCGGATTAGAGGACCCCTCGCGGCCTCCTTATTAGGTCCCCTGGTGGCCATCCTATTGCGTGTTACAACATTCGCACTCAGATTTCTGTCCTGTAGTTTAGCCTTAACTATTTGTACCTTCTGCGTTGGTGTTGGCTGTTTTTCTTGCATTTTTGCTATCAAGATTGGACAATATTCAATCACATGGTCTAGTTGTCTGCAATATTTGCAGGATTTCCTAATAGGATTTTGGTAGTCCCTTGCAAAGTGTCCTACTTCCCTGCAGTTATAACAGATTATATGTCCCCGTCCACGACCTGCACTTCCTCCCCAACCTCCCTCGTCCCTAGCTAGGGAGCCACCAAAGTTTGCGGGAGATCTGGGTGACACAGGGTCTGATTTCACCCTATACATGTTTCATCGATCTATCATTAGATTGTAAGTTTGACAGTTCTGTTCATCATGTCCTACTGACTGGCAGAATCTGCACCATTGTTGCTTCATTTCTGAGACGTACGCACCTAGATGGGGGCAATGGTTCATATCATGCAGCCCTGCGACATGGCAGTGATCGTACAACAATGCAGATCCGCTTGAGCCTGGACGCAATAGGTTGGGTTCTCCACTTGTTCTTGGAGACACCGGACTAGGTCCTCCTACTTGCATGTAATCTACCAGTAGTGGGCATTGATGGTTCACATGTCCAGATGCCCAACATTGTATGCACCATAGATCTATGCTAGCTCCTTTTCCCCGTTCCTTCTGTAGGTTCTGAATCTCCATGTGCATAGCTCCGAGCTAATCCTGAATTTTCTGTACTCCCACTGAAGTATCTTCTCTGGGCACAGCTTCCAGTTTCATGGTAGTTTCCAAAGCTTTTTCCAGTGACTCGAAGGTTTGGTGGCCCATAGGTATACGCAGGTGAGGTAGTAGCATAGTGATGAACCATTCTATATGTTGTCTATCGTCATACTTAAATCCTCCTTCCTTGATTGCTTTCTTCAGTATTTGATCAACTTCCCATACAGACTCAGTTGTTCCTTGCTTGAAATATTTTATGTCTGCTACGATATTAGAGTAGGACTTAGGTTTTCGGAACTGTTGTTTCAGAGCATCCTTAATATCTTGAATGGATGCGCTTCCGTTTTGAGATATTTATCACATATACTAGTCCAGAGCTCTCTCTTCGAAATCCAGGGATAGCTACACCCTTTTCACAGTATATCTTGCCACACCTTGCGTAGTCCATACTGAGTCTGCAAAAAACAAAAATCATTCCATGTCCTCATCTCCCACACCATTGAAGGTAGGTAATTTCAAGTGTGTTGTCATATATTCTTCTGGAGGGATTTCAGGCGGGGTTTTACCCTTACATGGTTCTGAAGGTGGTGTAGCTAGAGGGCTTTGCGCAACTATTCCCTCTAATGGGCTATAAATAGATCTATCCCCTTATAGATTGGCTCGAAAGTACTTACCACTCCACGTTGTACTTTCATTCAGAGTGGAGGTCATTCAACCATACCTATTCTTATTTTCTCCTCAGGCATCTACTATTTTTCTTGGCATTACTCGATCCCCTTCTCAAAATGCCCTTGGTCCCAACAATGGAACCATTTTTTGGCTCGAGGTGTCCTGACCCAAGTTCGAAGGATAAGGTTTGCCAACAAACCCTTATACTACTGGCCCTTTCGGCAGTGACCTGCTTACGTAGGTCAAAGTCTCACTTGAAGTAGTATGGGTGGGTGCTGGAACCAAGTTTCCACACCCTGAGAGAGGATAGGTAAGCTAAGAAGAGCTACGTCTGGCTTTATAATGACCAGATCGCCTATCTCAAAACCAGATTTATGGACCTCCTTCGCATCCACATGTGTAGGTTCAACTATACTTACTGTTCTCAACAAATCATATACTTCTAAAATAGTAGTGCAACATTGCATAAAACATAATAGAAGAAATCCAGATGCAGTAGAAACAGTTACACAGTACTTTCGCAGCTTAACACAAAAAAATGTATAATACAACAGCTATCACAGATTCGCATAAACAATACACACAGAGTCAATTACTCAACAACCTTCCTCATTCATCAATCTGTCAGTTCCTTCTTACAATACCCAAACCTGACTTACGCACACAGCAGCAGGGTCCACACACAGCAAGACTTGGGATCTCCACGCACATAGTTAGCATGAGTCCTTTCCCCAAAAACCCAAATAGATCTACTAAGCCACAATTCGCATCATGATCTCATCATCTTCTTACCTTATTATTCAAAATTTCCCTATATTTATAAAAATATAGCCTAATATTTCTTATGGTCCACAAACCATGGTTTGCGGACTCTAGGTCTACCCTTTGATCCATTACAATGCTTTTGGGGCTTTGACCCACCCCAAAACCCCTGCACTAGACTAAATATAATAAAAAATATACAAAATCGAACCCATTTCGCAGCTTGCAGGAGACCCTATTCCAGAAGAAAGGCAAAAGGAAACCTCAAGAGGGTTTCAGAATGGAGAAGGTCTGAGAACTTCCTATGAATAGTATAAGCAACCAACAGTGTAGAAAGTTCCACAACGCCCTACTATGCTCACTTTCCTTACAAAAGGAAATGAAAGGCATGGAGATGGAGGATATTTGGAGCATGAGACTCTGAGTGATTATCTTGCCGAGTACAAATCTTAATCTAGAGAATTCAAAGAGAATATGACTTTCCAGTAGTTTTAACAGATTAAAGAGAACCAAAGACACCGCAACAAAAATAGAAGAAGAGGACATATGCAGAATAGATTCTTTCTGCTTACATTCGATGGGTCATCCAAAACACAACAAAGAATTGGATGAAGAAGTTAGATGATTTCTTCCAGCTACACCTAGTAGTGGAAGCAGAGGCTATTCAAATTGCAATGCTACACCTTGAGGGTGAAGCAAATGATTGGTGGTTCAGAAGAGTGACTGTGTATGTAGAGTTCATTGAAATATTGGTAAATAGGTTTAATAGAAGAAACCCGAAGGAACATTCCATTGATACATTCTTTGACAATAAAGAGAAAGTGTATATGGAGCAGAAGGAAGATGTCAGTGCTGTTACTTTGGGAAAAGAGCAACTACCACCACCAAAGCTATAGTAGAGGCAGTTGCATCAATGGGAGGCGCACTTGCATATTTGCAAGATGGTCCTGAGAATTTGACATTGAGAGTCTTCGGCATGATTCAAGAGGTGCATGAGGAAGAGTAAGTAGATACCAGCACTGGTGCAGTAGTAGAGGAGAAACCATCACCATCACCAGCAGTTGGAGAAGAAATTGCACCAGTTGGAGGAACTCTTGTAGCTTTTTAAGATGTTCCCAAGCATTAGCTGATTCGAGGTATGCAAACATTTCCACCCTAGATTGTTTCAACACGTCATCTTGAGATTTGTGGGGTCATGCCATAAGGGAAATTGCAAGACCAAGGGTTAGAGCATATTTCTGAATTGGAGCAGCATACTATCATTGTGCATAGGACCCTTGACTGGTTCAAGGAGAAGATGTATAGCTATCCTAGTTTTACATTGTTGAGCTAAAGACAACACTTTGTGTTGGAGTGTGGAGTTTCTGAGGATGGGATTAGCACAGTCCTAATGTATGGAAGCTATACAATAGGTTTCGAGAATAGGAAGTTAATTTCACATGAGCTGTCATATTCTATTTACGACAAAGAGATATTGTCCATTATGCATGCATTGGTCAAATTCCAGAATTTTTTGATTGGTAGTAGATTTCGGGTGAAGACCAACCACCATAGTCTCCGACATCTACTTAAGGAGGAGAAGCAACTACAGAAGAGGAAACAATAGTGGACCAATACAATGTAGGAATATGAGTTCAACATTGTGTATGGAGAGGGCCATGTGACAAAAAATTCACTATCATGGAGATCAACAATGTTGTCACGAAGGAGTAATGATGATTTGAAGGCCCAGTTATTATTTGAGCATTCTGATGACCGCTTCACTTATTAAGAATGGGATGGGAAGATGATAGATGGTAGACATTATTTAATGGATAACATATTCCATTATCAGGACAAAGCCTTCTTGATGAGAACCTCACAACTGAAAGAGAAGTTTATGCATGCAATATATTCAGAACCTCATAGGTTCTACCAGGTAATTAGAGAGAGGTTCTCATGGGGAGACCTCAAGGAGGATGAAATTCGACATTTCATGGAGTGCAAATATTGTCATCAGATTGTGGAGGATGGCATTGTCAACATTGATCCGCTGTCGAGGTATGCACATTGCTTTGACATTTTCACACAGTACATCTCTTCACCTGTGACCATATTATCTTTCTGGGATGTCTTCATGCTTCATGGTATTCCCAAGGCCATAAATAGTTATGGGGATAGTCATTGTATGATAATTTTTTTGTGGGAGATTCTCCATTGGGTGGATACCGAGCTGGTGCATGATATGATTCATCACCCACAATTTGATGGATGGATGGAGATGAGAAGAAAGTGGTTGGAAAGCTACTTGGAGATCTATGAAATAGGGCAGCAAGAAGCATGGCTGCTCTTGGGTGAGTATGGTTACCGCCCAACATTTCAGATTGGTATGTTCCATGCCTCGCATAGTGCTGAGGTGATGTATCAGTAGGAGGCATGGATGCACTGGCTACTCTTGGGAGAGTATGGCCAAGAAATTTCATTTTATATTTCCATTGGTATATCAATGTTTCTTACCTTGTACAATAGTGATGAGATGTAGCAGCTAGAGGCATGGTTGTGCTGGTTACTTGAGAGAGTTTGGCCATCACATGACATATCACATCTCAATGGGTATGTTATTGTTTGGGACTTTACATGAGACTCATATGATGTGGTAGCAGGAAGCCTCGCTATGTTGGTTTATATTAGAAAATTTTGGTGTGACATTCTACATGTCAATCAGTATATCATTGCTTCATGCTTTACATTATGATGATGTGGGGTGGCGGCAAGAGTCATTGTTGCGCTAGTTACTCTTGGGAGAATATGGATTGAAATTCTCCTATACCTTGCATAATGATGATGTGGGATGGCAACAAGAAGCCTTTCTGCATTGGCTTCTATTAGGAGAGTATGGCCACCATACTTAGTATGATGATGAGGTGGTGTGACAGCAAGAGGCATTGATGTGGTGGCTACTATTGGGAGAGTATGGTTTGAAATTTCACATGTCAATCCATATGACTCTATTTCCTACTTTTCATAGTGTTGATATTATTCTTAGAGCAAGAAAGGCCACCAGGGCCAAGGATTGGAGCATGGAGAGACACAACCTAATCCATGTAGCATGGGTTGGACATATAGTTTATGATTTGGGACTTTCCACTTGGGGAAGGAACCACTACACTTCACATATCTCATGTAGAGAAGAGGCTCTTGAACATTATATGGTTGCCACTTGGGGACTCATTGATGAGGAGAGGCATCTAGCTACACATATGGAGGCCATTCTAGACATTCTAGAGAGGAAACTATGGAGTTGGGAATTCATAACACATTGGAGCATATGGGGAAACCTTCCATATAAGGATGCCACTTGGGAGGGAGATGGATTTCTGTAGCATCCACTTTTGCAGTTGCTTGAGGACAAGCAAAATTTTGGCGGGTAGGACTGTAATATTCCAAATTTTCCATCAGTTAATTGGAATATTAGAGTTATTACTTTTCTTATTTATTTAAGTAAATAAAAGGGTGGAGGGACCCATAAACCCAGTAGATGAATAAAATCCACTTATATAGTGTGAATTTGGGTTATTTGAGTAGTGGAGTAGCATTATAGAGTAGTGGAGTAGCATAATAATGAATAAAGAGTGGAGGTGATAGAGCATTAAAGAGGAAGATGATGGAGATAGTGGAGAAACAATTTCAAAGATGATGGAGGAAGTGGTGAATTAAATGCACACATGATGGAGGAAGTGGAGAGTAATTGCAGCAATGATGGATATCATGGAGGAAAACACAATATTTATGGATGCTAGTGGCCATATTTGCATCGCATTTATGATGTGGGCCAAGGCTGGGAAGGCTCACAACCATAAAAGGAAGATGAGGGCAGCAAAGGAGGGGGTTTGGATTTTTATTTGTTGAGTGTCGTAGGAAATTTATTTACATGCTTCAACTGTTTAGCTAAGTCTATTGTGTTGTTTAGAACTGAGTATTCTAAAGTGGGAATCCCACCCTTACCCATAGGGGACTTTGAGTGCCTACTCTGGGAAGGTTTTCTTGGGAAAAATTCATCATCCGACAATTAGTTCCACTTTCAACCACTCTCATCTGCACTCCAAGCTATAGGAATTACGCATTCCTGAACTTGAGGTTGAGAGTTGGAAGGTTGTTCTCGGTAATTTGGCTGAGAAACATGTGGAGGGATAAGCCCTTCACATTGTGGATCCATTGCAGTCTTCCAGGAGTTTCATTTTCATATTCAGCATCAGGCCATCCATCTATTCTCCTATGCAGCAACATTTCTTACAGGAATTGTGTAATTCTGTAGTGAGGGTTTGAGAAGAAGAGGAAGTTCCAAGCAACTCAGCTTGGAATTATGTGAGGGATTAATCCTTCAATCCAAGGATCACTTCAACAGACTGGGATCAACATTTTATTATCTATCAATAGACTACATCATCAGCCCTCCTAGACAACGTAGTATTTCCCAGCAATTGTGCATGCAACAATTGCATATTTAGTGGAGGAGGATCTCAAGTTTTGAGCTTGAGAATCAGGAGAAGGGACCAACCCATTATTTGGTGAGATGAATGGGTTCTATTTCAGCTGATAGATAATTATTTTAGCCCCATATCAACAATGGTCCCCAGGTAGTGTGTAACTCAGCCATCAAGCATGCAGTGTGCAACCCAAAAAGGGCTGAAATTCCAAACTCAAAATCTGTCCAAACCATTTCTAGGGTTTTCTGGGTTTTTTTAGTAGAATCTATGGTCAAAATACTAGATTTCTTTGAGGACTCTAGCAGCCTCTCACACATAGATAGTCTTCCCAGAAAAAATTGTTTCCAGCAGCAGCAATAGTTTTTACTTTCCAGTGCTAGTTTTTAGTAGAGTTGTTTCAATGATCTTTGGATGCCTTGAGTGCATCCCTTTTTGGAGCACTATGTATTTTCATTTTTTGTTGATACATAATGACATGGCTCAACTGTTTCTTCTCATATGTATTATGTTATGATGTATTATGACATTTTTCTAGTTTTATATGTCTTATTCTTATTTGGAATTGTGTATATGTTCTATATTCATGTCTTTCCCATTTTGGGATATTACAAGAGAATATTCATATCACAGAAAAAAACATAAACCATTTTAGAAATAAAAAAGGTTTCGTAGAAGAAGAATTTTTTAACTCGGTTGGAAACCAAGTGCCAAGCTTTGGACACTATTGTGCAAAGATTTCACATCAATTTCAACCTGTTGAATCAAAGAGTACTACCAGGATTAGTAGCACCAAATGACAGGTTAATCAATTTGGAGGAGTATTGCAAGAAGATTTATACAATTGCAATTGATAAAGACAAATTTGCAGGAATTAAAGGTCATATGATAGGGAAGAATTTTTTGGAGGCTTTAGAGTTTGATTTAATAATCGAATATGAAATCAAACATCTCTTTATCAATAAGCCTAATTTTGAAAGTTATACTAAAGTGGATGAAGTTTTCATTAGATTGATTAATTTAGAAATAGAAAGTTAGGAAATATGGGATCATTTATGTGAAACTATCGAGTAATTTCATCTCCAACAACATTCTAGAAAATCAACACATTTTGGGGACACATCATCAACCACTTCCTTGAAGATAGTGACAAATCGACTCAAATTTTTTTGTATTCCTATATATTGATATTATTTTGGCAATATGTTTAGATGCTTCTAATAGATATAATTTAGTATAAATATCTCTCGATTTGAGTTATTAAGGGTTTCACCCTTGAATGAGGACTTATAAAGCATAATTGTATCAGCTAAGATTATTGATGATTAATGAAAGGATTTTGGATTTGTTTCAAATAGTTTGTCTCCTTGTAAGTCTTTAGAGTTAACATTTCATTTTGTTTTATGGATATATTTAAATTTTATGGATATAAATAGGTAAGAAAAAACTGAATTTTGGTCTATCTTAAATCCTCTGAAGTTATAATCTATTCTATAGATTGATTTATTAGACTATCTATTTGTATAAGTCCCTCTACGTCAATTAATTGTTGGTCATATTCATAAGGTTAAATATGTTTTGTTAATATGTAAACATGATTTGTCAGCCTTTATTTCTTATGATACAATAAGGATTCAATCTGAATATTTAGTTGATCATAGTTGTTACATTTTATTCCTTTCATATATGAAAAATCAAATCACTGTTTTGAAGTTAAAAAAAAACACGTTCTTAATACTCAATATTATCAGAAGTTTAAAACATCTTCCTATAATTTTCTCATAACATTTTTCATCCAAAAAATCCTTCAAAAAAACAAAATATTTTAGATTCTCTGGCATAATTAGTTAACCTATAATTATCTCAGAGGACAGCAAGACCACACACATCATAGTGGACTATATCCAAGATATCTTTGGAATTATTTTCACATTTTAGAAAGGGTTTATTGAGATTATTTCCAAGATAAAATCCTTGCACCCACCTTTATGATATGTTTTCAAATATGCCACACCTGAAACAATTTGGTTCAAAGATGGAAAGGATCTATAATGAAGATTTAAATATCTCCTACGCCATAACTCACAAGTATTAATATCATTATGTAATAAATCTTGGGAAGGTTTCTCCAAGATTTTATACAACCTTCCTTCACAAATCCCAATAACCCTAGTGAGATTATACTAGAGACCTTGTCCCACACAAGGAATTTACCATCAATGAAGGCTACTATATCCAATCTATCGTATAAACATAAAATTTAAACCAAATCATTTTTCAAACATGGAGCATAGAGTATGTTGATCAAGTGAATATTTTCACTTGTTTCCATCTCTGTAATATTCCTAAAATTTAGCTTTTTTCTAAATGGAATATTATAGATCATGTTATCACTAGGTATGTGAATAAGTGGGTAGGGAGGCCCTTAAATCTCCTAAGAAGCAATAAAAACACTTCAAGTGTGAAAGGAGGCCTTCTAAGAAGCTAAATAAAGTACCTTTGAGTGTGAAAAGGGGTTGGATCATGTTGAACCAGTCAAATTTGACCAAGTCAACAACGCTGTTATGGAGGAGTGGAGATTAAATGAGGAATGACGCAGTTTTGGAGGGAGAGGGATTGCATGGAGGAAATGACCTAATTGAGTGGGGCCAAAAGCAAGAAAGCTCATAATATATATATAAGGAAGAGGATGGCAGCCATATGGGGTTATGTTTTTGGATTATTATTTTATGTGGTCTATTTAGACTTCTTACATTCTTCAGCTGTTTAGTTGAGATTGTTGTGTTGTTTAGCACCGAGTGTTCCCAAGCGGGAATCCCACCTCTTTCCTTGAGATGCCTCTTAGAAGAGCATTTCATTTCATTTCCACATTCAGGTTTTCAGGCCAAGCTACAGCTTCTTCATCAGCGTATTTTCTACATGATATTGTGTTATGTTACTGGGTGTTGCAGTGGAGGGTTTAGAAACCCACTTTCTGAGCTAGTTTCTCATTGGAGGAAGGATTCCTTCTCTTGGGAGATCAGTTTGGAGGGATCTTGGACATATTTCAGATATTTTGCACCAAGCCAACTATTTCCCATCATTTACAACACTGTTCCAGCTCAGAATTTTATTATTTTGGAGGGAAACTTCAGTGAGGGATCTTGTGGCTCCTTTGGAGTGTTTTCTTGTGATTGAAGGGTTCAACCTTTCATTAGAGGATACCTTTGAGGGAATCTACATTAGATCTACAATATTTCAGCCTTCTACACTCATGTGATTTATTTTTCATTGAATATTCAACCCTAGGGCTTTAGATCCCATCTTATTCAGGGTGTATTTCTGAAAACCATTTCCAGGTTCTTGGTAGGAGTTTCTGTAAAGCCTAGATCTATATTTTTCATATCTTTTGAGGCATATAATATCCCTACATAATTTTTACATTCATTTTCTGTAGCAGTGTATTTATAATTTTGCTATAGCAGTCTTCTGACATTTTTTATTGTAGCAGCGGTTCATATTCAGGAGTGATTGCTTATGGGAGGCTTGTTTCCTCATTGTATATGATTCATGCCTCACTATTTTGTATGGATTTGCTGATTTAATACATGATGTTTTGTCTCCATATTGGTCTCCAATGTTAATGATTTGATTTACACTACCGTTTCTAGTTTCATGTTCATATATTGTTGCTTCCCCATTTAGGAATATTACAATCTCAATGGATGTTGTCCTAATTCCTTTGACTATATAGTTTTTTTTGTCCCAAAGCTCCACCTTTTGAGTTAGTATTCTTTCCATTAAACTTGTAAGATGATCATGGTCTCTTTTCATATGACTTAAATATCCATTCGTGATCAGAGATATGTTGTTTTCATATGCAAGATATCTTGCAAGTGCAAAATAGTGGAAGTGTTATCTATCTTCTTCAACTTTGGGTATCTTGGACTGTTCGTCAAATTCTTTTGTGGTAGCATATTGCTTCCATATTTTATTCCTATCATTAAATATTTTATGGAATTATGCTTTGGAATGATCAAATTTGTTGAAATATAAACATTGAAATATGTGACATATCTTTCTTCCTTTGAGGATTAGGTCTTCTATCTGAATCCCTCTTCTTCTTCTGAAAACTAGACTTGTTTCTTCCTCCAAATTTCTTCAAACAAGCTATATAGGCTTGAGAGTCTTATTATTCCTTTTAATTTCTTCCTCTAAACAAAGTTCTTGATTCTTCCTGAGAAGAAGCTACCCATAGTTATCCCAAAATTGGAGCCTCCTTTTGGCTGCTTATACCTACTGCAAATGAGTCCCATGATAATAGTAGTCCATTGAGTGTTGAGGTCACAAGTTATTTTTTATAGAAAATTTCATCAATAGATGGTAGTTGGTCTCTTAGTTGAGAGATCGTCACAAAATATGAAGCCATTGTTTCATTCTTTCTCATTCTAATATCACGAAGCTCATTTCTCAAACTCATGATTTGGCCAATGTTGTTCACGGTATACAAATCATTTAGGGAATCACACATCTTATTTGAACTGTCTATCTTTAATATGTATGGAATTATATGATCCTTTATTGAGTCCAAAATTATTCTCGTGGTAGTGATGTCATATTTATTTTACTTCTTCTTTCCTGCTTCATGTGTAGGTTCAATCACTTCGTCTTTCACTATTTCCAATAGATCTTCCCTTATGAGAATTAGGTCAATTCTTGTCTTCCAAGCTCTAAAGTTAGTACCCACTTCTAACTTGTTCTATGATTTCATAGTAGAAGCCATGGATGAAACTTAATTGTATATCTATGTTTTCTTCAAGGTGATCTCAAGATAGGACTTCTTCAAAAATGATTTGTTCTCTTAACCAAATCTTTAATACCATGTTGATTTTTCAAGTACAATAGAAGAAAGTACTTTTATTTCTTAACTATGATAATTAATTCCATTGATGTAGATTCTATTTATTGCAGCAAGCTGATCATTAATTGATTATACTTCAAAAATAAAAATCCATAAACAACATAACAATAGAGATCACAATGTACAAAAGGAAAACAAGATTTTAACTTGGGAAAATCCACTAAGGGGAAAAACCCAACAAACCTTTTCCTTAGAGAATAAATTCAACAAGAGATACATCAAAGTAAAATTATCCAGCAATATTACCATCCACTATGAGCCAAGACAACTCTCCACAAAATCGTTGATCTATGAAACAAGGTTTGCATCAGGTCTACAAGAGGGCCAAAATTCATCCTACAACTTAGACTCACACTTCATAGTATGGAAAGACAAGTATACAAAAAAAATCATTCAGAACTCAAAATCATTTTATTACTAGAGTGAGTGAAGATAGAGCAAATTTTTGTTGAAAAATTTGGTAGTTATGGTTGATATTTCCATTGAAAAATAATGGAGACAATTCACATTTTTTACTTTCAGCAAGTCAGCCTCAAGAAGGTCAAGTCGGCCCCACATGTATGAAAATGCACCTCCTCAACCACACACACACACACACATATATGATTTCATTGGAACTCATTTTGGCATCTCATCACACACAGTTCAAACTAAAAATTGTAGATGTTAATCCACACATGTGAAGGATTCAAGGAGACATTTTAAACTAGCATTGACCAAATTATTTTTATATATTTTGACTTGATTTGAATTGTATTGAATTGGGATATTTGGAATCTATTTGAATAAGGTTTTAACTATATTGGAGGGTCAAATATTACAGAGGATCATTGAATTAACTTGATCGAGATTCTGACCTATTTCTGAGCTTGTTGACCAGGGGTTACGACAATATTTATTGTGACTTTGACCGAACTATTTCAGAGGTGCATTGATTGAGATGTTGACCAAATTTTAGTCTCTTGTTCAGAGCTTCCATAGGTTGAAATTCAACCCTATCTCTGTAAACCCATAATTTTACTAGAAGTGACATTCTCTCTCATCGTTAAATGGTTTTGACTTGGATAGATTGAGTTTATATTAGGAATCTTGTTGGAATAATTTTGATGTAATATTTATTAACACATTTTATGTCTCAAAAGGAAATATCAGTTGGTGTTGCATATAAATTTTCAAGGATTTGTTTCTCCATGATCTTGTGTCCAATCAGATCACTAGACAGAGAAAACAAGACCAATAAAACAATAAGAAAATCCCATTCCCGAATGATCATTCATGCATCAAAAAATCAATTCTACCTTATAGATAAATGCGATCACACCTTGAATCCTCGTAGATTAGAGAAGGGTTTTGATTTCGCTGCAAATCTTGTGCTCCACTAGAGCGATCTACGTGATGCCCGCTCCCAATCTCTTATCCTACATACAATTAAAAACTATCAAAGATGACAAGTGATATTCCTAGGAAGATCATTACATAAAAATAAAAATAATCGAGCATAGAATATGTTGAATACAAATTCATATAAGGGCAGGAACATAAACTTCCATTGATCATAAAATAAATCACAATGCTTATACCTTCGACTCAAAGCTTCCTCTCCATAATTCGACAGAGTTTCTTGACTATATCCAGAAAATGAAGAACAACATACAAGTGGGAAAGACCTTACAATATTTCTCACAAATGGAAAGATAGAAACATAAACCAATATATCTCTTCAAAATAGTCTAACCCTCTCAAGTAATATAGTATAAATAGGCAGAAGAGATGATCCGAATGGAAAATGGCATCCACCCATGGTATTCATCCACCCTTGTTATCCATCCACCAATGGAATTTAACCATGGTATTGTAAATGGCATCGACCCATCATATTTATTTGCCTACAGCATTGTAAGTTACATCTATCCATGATATTTATTCACCCATGATATGTATCCACCCATGGTATTCATCCACACATGGAATTTACCCATGGTATTGTAAGTGGTATCTACCCATGGTATTGACCCATGGTATCCACCTATGGTATCTGTTGATGGTATTGTAGATTAAAAAAAAAATTATAAATAACAAGCCTCACTTTGTAAAAGGACACATTGTCCACCACAATGTAGCTTCTACAATTATTTTTTGTTTTAATAAAATAAGTTTCTTTGTGGTTTTATTTGTTTTGAGTTCTCTCTTTTTTATTACATTCAAATTTTGTAGATATTTTCAGATCCATTTAACTTTTTTAGATCTTGGGGGCCTCTCCCACAATATTTGAATCGATGGTTTCAGATTCAGGTTACAAATCCATGGGAATGAGGGTTTGAAGCATATTTCAGTTTTAATGTTTTGCAGCAATCTTCAGCAAACTCCATGAATTGTTTTTGGGCAGAGAGTTTGCATTAGGGGAATTTTGAGGTCTAAAATGGGCCTCCTAAGGAAAATGTACAATCAAAATTCACTTTATGAGAACCAATCACATTTCAGGGGATGACATCATCCCTAATGGTTGAGGTGGCATTACTTGAGTTAAAGGCACTTACTTGTCACATTCTCAATGGTGGATAAAAACTCATGGTTAACCATGGTAGTGCTCTAAGTACTTTTAAAGTCAAAGTAAATTACTCATAATAAATTTCATTTCACACTTTTTGAATAAAAATATATTATTGTCATTTCATATTTCTTGAAAAAAACAATGCATATCCCTATACATTTATTATATTATATTATATTATATTATATTACATTATTTTTATATACTATATTAATTACATGTTATTATACAATTTAAATAATACAATTTTTAATTAATAACATATAATATAATTAATAATTTATAAATTTATATTTATGTTTTATTTTAAGTTATTTAAGTACAAAGGAAAAATGCATTAGTTGTTCAATGATAATGACTTTTTCTTGAAAAACTCATTCTAATTTATAGTCACATCAATACAATTTTTTTATTAATTTGATTTTGGTACAAATTTTGAATTGAATTTAACTATGGTTACATGGATTTTGGTGCAAAAAGTGAATTGAAAATTCATAAATATTATTTTATTGGTTTAGCTATTATTTTATTATTTCCTTAGGAGGCCCATTTTAGACCTCAAAATTCCCCTAATGCAAATCAGATATGAAACTTTTTGTGAAAATTTATAAAAACAAAGACCAGATCTGTATTCCTTGCAAAAAAATACCCAAATTCAAAAATAAAATCAGCTGAATTGAAGTTCGGATGAGGGAGATATCGCTCATTCAAAATCAATAATGTTGTAGCAATTTTTCTAATGACAATTCATGGATGGCGGCTCTCCCGTCATTTCTTGTAGTTTTAAGTGCAAAATTCTAGATAAATGGTTACCGATCTAAGCTTCCCTTGAAACATTACCTGATTTCAAAAAAAAATCGGTCGAATCAAAGTCTGGACGAGGGAGTTATCGCTGATTTAAAATCCACTATTGTTTCAGAAATTTTGTCACGACGGGATAGTTACTATGCGAATTTGAGAGTCTAGAGTCTCCAGATAACGATTTCAAACACATAAGAGAAGATTCAGAATGATCATTCTATTTCTAAAAGTAGGTTATAATAAATATTCCTAGTTATATTGACCGAGTTATGCTCATTTTAAATCTGGAGTAGCATTCAGAGCGGGTTCCCTTTGGAGATGTTCCCTCCCACCTCGCTTTAGTAGGAACCTGCTTCACATTCACCAGTTGCAGCATATCAGCATTTGAATTGGGTTATTTGGAGATGTTCCCTCACACCCCAAGCTATGTAGGCACCTGCTACTTCATTAACCATCAACATCATGGTTATGGGTCGATGACACAAAATCCTTCTCAACGAAGTCCATTTACTGTGCCACACACTGTTAGTATCACAATTGGTCACAAGAATGACAGGGTATCTCTATCCTTGGATCTTCGTTTATCATGGTTCTAGGTCATCCACAAACCCACACTTCATCGAAGTCCATTTGCTAGGCTGCACACTGTCAATATCACAGTTGGTCACAAGCATTACAGGGTATCTCTATCCTTGGAGCTTCGTTCATCATGATTATGGGTTAACCACACAAAACCCTTCTCTTCCATGGATCTTCATATTCAAATAGGGCTATTTAGGAGGGAACTTCACAAAATGGGGACTATTTATTCTTAAGGAGGGAGGAATGATCCAAATAGAAAATGGCATCCACCCATAGGATTCATCCACCCATGTTATCCATCCACCAATGGAATTTACCCATGGTATTTATTCTCCTACGGTATTGTAAGTGACATCTATCCATGATATTCATTCACCCATGATATGTATCCACCCATGGTATTCATCCACACATGGAATTTCCACATGGTATTGTAAGTGGTATCTATCCATGGTATTGACCCATGGTATCCACCTATGGTATCTAACCATGGTATTGTAACTCAAAAAAAGGCTATAAATAACAAGCCTCACTTTGTAAAAGGACACATTTTCCACCACAATGTAGCTTCTAAAATTATTATCTGTTTTAATAAAACAAGTTTTTTTGTGGTTTTATTTGTTGTGTGCTCTCTCTTTTTTCTAGCATTCTAATTTTGTAGATCTTGTCAGATCCATTTCAATTTTTTAGATCTTGGGGGCCTCCCCCCCGAAGATTCAGATCAAGAGAGGTCCCAAGAGGATGTATGTAGACACTCAGGACAACGAAAAGTCATAGAAACTTCTAAACGATAAGTCCTGGCCAGCTCGAATAAGTGATAAATGGAATTGATCTCCTAGTGACTAAGGAAATATAGAAGTCTTTACCAAAATTCTGAAAATTTTCTTAATATCTCAATTATGAAATAATAATTATCTCTTAATTATAATATTTTGGAAAAAGAATTGAGAAATTTCTCAATTATGTAATTTCACCCTTTTAACATGGGATAAATATCACATAAGTAAAAGAAAAGGTGAAAAGGGGTGCATTTTAGCCAAGCAACTAAGGTAAGTTCATATTTGGTTTCTCTCACTATAGTCGAGTCACAAATAGGGTTATAATATATTCCCCATAATGCATGAGGTTAGAAGAGAATCCGATGGCCGAAATACATTATGATAGGGCCCAAAGGTCAAAACGACGGTGAGGAAACAAAACCAAGGATGCGGATTGGAAGAATCTGGAGCTGAAGTCTCATATGAGCTGATAACATACCCAAGGTGAGCATAACCATGCTTGGTCATAAGATTATATTGAACATGGACAAAAAAACATACACTATGAATCCATGATATGAAATGCTAGAACATGGCCACTAAAGACATACAAAATGAATTCATGTGACTCAATGAATAGAGCATACCAACTAACAAATATAATCATGGATCTATGTCACAGTATACGTCTGTCGGACTATGGACACATGATAGATAGAGAAGCGTATCCATATAGCCCTCAAATTACATAAATGACACATAAATCCAACGTAACCTGTGAAAGGTTCCATATAAGAGTGAGCTTTCCCCGCCCAAGGTCTTTGATATAACCCTGATGGTATGAATATAAATCATGCAAATAGATGAGATGATGTTGAGAAAGGTAGAAACCACTTGATTTCTAGTCAATGAGGTAATCCAGTAACAGACATGAGGGAATCCACCAATGAGGAAAATGGATCCCAAGGTAACTAGTATAGTCCACTAGGTGTTAATAAATGAGTTGACATCGAACACTAGTGAACTCGACCAATTAGGAGCCAATGATGCAAACCCATTGTCGATCACACGGAGGCTTGTCACTAAGATATCTAAGCTCAAAGTACTACTGGTTCCTAGATCACACTCCTGGATAATGGGATGAAGTCAAAAGGGGAATATCCATTGAAGGAGGGCCTTGATGTATCCCCCATTAATTAACATGAAACAAACTAGGATAATGTGATGTGTGGATGAAGTCATGAAGCAATGGAGTACAACAAACACAGGGATGGTTGAATAAAAAAGGTCAACAAGATACTACAGATGGCCAACATAGGTTGAGACTTCCCTTGAACACATAGAGGCACAAAACAAGAATTACTTGGCAGCATGACTAATGATCACCATGTGATATCATGCAATGACGAAGGAGGCATCAAGGCATGGTCCATATGACTAGAATAGTAACTAGCTAGAGGAGTAGACAAACTCATATGTATGGTATGACTCCTAGGAAATCTAAAACCCAATTGTGAGATATTGAAATAGATAGGTGCCATGATCAAGGGTGAAATGACTAATTCTTCTATTTTGATGACTAATGGAAATAAATGTTCCCTCCCTTCTCTTTTTAAGTTCCTTTTTCGTAAAGTTGTTCCCCAATCCCGAAAAAGAGATTAAAGTATAAAAGGGGGAAACTCCTAGCCACAGTAGACTAGGGTATTCCTTTTTCATAAATAGTCTATCTGAGTCTGAAAAAGGGTTAAAATTATACTGGGTGGATGAAACTTCAAGTACTTTAACGATCATGAAGTACACAAGTTCATTCGTCAATATTATCTATTTTGAGGAGTCTGAAAATAGCTTAAAGGAAACTCCTCCCAGAGGAACGAGTGGTGTAGATGGTAGCAATGGGTTTTGGTAATGGTGGAACTGATCATGACATAAATAGGACAAGAGGATGACTAATAGAACCACTCATCGTAGCAGTTCCTCCAAGAAAGGGTAAAACACCATGTGAAAGTGAATGGTAGGCCAAGCATATGATGATGATGGAATAGAGAATCCAAGGCTCAAATTGCAAAAATAGGTTGATAAAAGTGGCAATCATAAGGATAACGTATGGAATCCTCCTGGGGTATGGCTAGAAATATGACAAATATGAGGCTCAAATTCTAGGTCATGGCGGGTCAAAAGGAGGTATTACGAGAAGACGAATAAAATTGACTGCATGGACACTAAGACCACAAAGAGGTCCATGAGTGGGTAATATCTACCACCAAGTGAAGACATGCATAAAATAAAGTGGCTAAAATCATGACTTAACGGGGTCAGACCTAAATATGGCACTGACGGCCAAAATACAATGAGGATAACAAAACTGTCCTACCCCTATATTCGAAGTGGAGAGAAACACACCTAAGGTCCAATGGATGTTGCAATAGAAACACCACCTTGTCCTATAAAAATGATCTATAAATACTATAACCATGGTTAAATCACATAATGAAAGACATAAACATGGATGAGGTAAAAAAAGACACATTTTTTTTTTTTTTTTTAATTTTATTTATTTATTTTCAGATTTTTGGCATAAACAAGGCATGATAAATACTCACTTAACACACCAAACCAAAAATATATAAAACATCAAACTCCTATGTACAATGTGTAAAAGCGCAACACAGTCTAGGAGGTCATATTAAAGTGTGCACACAACTGATCACAGACCAATGGTTTCTATACGTGAACTCATGGAGGGTAAGGGAACCATATGGCTCACCGAATTGGGGCCATGCCAAAGGAAGCCAAAATACCCAATACGAAAAGGTTGACCATGCCAAGAATATTTAACATAGTCATTCTCTAAAAATTATCATAAAGACACAAAGGAGGATCAAGACATAAACATGGTACAAGACTCTCGTCAATAGGTGGAAATAAGTTGGACAATTTGCCAAAATTTTTGATAGAAGAATCCCAAGACTTGACTCGGTCCTTGGGGTGAAAAGCAAAAGAACACTGGGAAGGTGCCCCTTGGGTCAATTCAAGATTTAAGTGCCACTATTGACTCGTTCCACATCAAGGAGATTAGAGGAATAAAGAGGCATAAATTCCCCAATCCTATTCATGGAGCGATCCATGACTAACAAGTTGACTAACTAAAGGGGTTTGTCTACGAGAGAGTCAGGTGGAACAAGAAGAGTAGCAACCCATGTGGGTGGTGGATCCTGATCATATTCCATATGATGATGGAGTTTATTACTAGCATCGGGAGGGAATGAAGGGATTGCCAAAGAGGAAATCTCTTCCACAACAAGTGGAAAAGGGTGATCACTAGTTTGATCATATTTTATAATAACAGGCAACACCACCCATGGATCAGGAGGTCTATGGGGTCCATGGTTGAAAAAAGAGATCATATTCATAGGATTCTTAGACGAAGAGATAGAGAGAGTGCTAGATGGGGGTATCTGAGAGAAAAATACCATAAGAGATGAAATTTTGAAGAGTCCTACTCCAATGCTCTGAAATTGACTAGGTTGATCTCCCACAAGTGGTATAGAATTCCTCGTGGTGGAAATATGGGTAGATGGAACACAATAGTCAAGTTGATCGATAGTGTCAATTTTTCCTTCATGAGGAAATAAAATTAGATGGAGAATAGACAAGACGACTGCAATCATTACATAAAACCAACTACAACCAAGGATTAGGTTGTAATATAATGAGGTGTTGACAAATTTTATATCAACATATATATTTTTCCCTCCTAACTCAATGGAAAAATTTGGACGAACCCCTTTCGATACAAAGTTGTTTCCATCAAACGCTTGGAGATTGTGTTGGACGTGGTGAACGTCAGAGAGCCAAGAGCCTTACAACATGATGCTGACATGAAATATGTGGAAGATCCCTCATCCACCAGATTGTGATGAATATTATTGTGAAATATTTTCACAATAATTTGAAAAGCAATTTGATGGGAGAGACGAGGAGAAACCTTGTCAACATTAAATGAAATGAGACTTGATTAAGATAAATCGACTCCACCAATTGTAGAAAACAAGGCCTTGCACTGTTGATGGAAGTTTTGAAAAACTGCCAGTGTAGAAATGGCACAAGGAGCCTGGGTAAGATCTTCAAAATATTGTAATGCATAGTGGCCCGGGAAGTCCTCCTTATGAATGCCACCCTTGGTGGTGGTGATAAATAAGATCCAAATGATTATATAATGTGATAGGTCTAGTGGAAATAAGTGGAGTGGGTGAGTCCTTCTAATAACTTGACTCATAAACATCATATGATTTAGTTCGCATAGTCACGTTAACTTCTTCATTGCACATAAATACGGATGAACTATTGGGGGGATGGGAAGAGGACCCATAATTTCCCCCTTGTGGAAGACGAGGAGGTTCAGAAACCATCTTTTTCTAAGGTTGTGGAGGGAACATATGAGTGAAAATGGTAGGTTTTTTAGTAGAAGGTGCTAAAATAAGCCTATGGACTTCATCCATTCAAGAGCACTCATTAGTAAGGTGGTTTCCTTAACAAACTTTACAAGGAAAGTTGATTTTTCTGACGAAGCTCACTGGTGCCTCCTCCTTGACAATAAGGATTGGTTTGAGACTCTTGAGTAGTTTGATTATGTTTGTTTCGCTTATTATTATTTTTTTTCTTACCATTGGATTGAGGGTTGTTCTTCGGTTGAGTGGACTTCACCGTGAGAACATCGGTGGACTGTTCAGGAGGGGGTGATTTAGCAAATATAGATGCACTTACTAGGGCTTGAGATGTAAAAATCAAATTCCCAATTTGGGCAGAAAGTGGCTCATGGAATAAAAAACATACCTAATCACACCATCTACATGTCGACCAAGAACAAGTTTCATAGGGTCAATGGACGACCTAGGGGCATTAGGCAACACTTCATATAGCGTACTCGACTGTGAGTAAATTAAATCCTATTACTGGGTAGCTAAAATGTAATATTCCTCAGTATCATCTCTAAACATATACATTTCCTTGGGTATTTGAGTTTAGAGAGATCAAATGAACCATTTACATAATAATCCATCAGGGAATTTAACTCTCACTAACCTCTTGCGATGACGCCACTCATGAATGTGATCAGAAATTAACATGGCATCATCTTGTTTAAAGTTGCACAAGAGGTTAGAGTCAATATCATATCAGGTAGACAACTATAAGTGTGTAAAAAAGGTTTGATCTACGGAGGAAAAGTCACTGAAGGTTGTAGTGTCTAACTCGATATACCACTTTGTGGAATCTATAGTTAACATACGTCGGAACAAGTAAATTTTAATAGAATCATCCACCAAAGAATTAGTTGATCACCATAAATTATAGATGGTAATGTGAGTGGACATATTCTCCCTAGTCTTCCCTTCAAACTTGGGAATATATGATGTAAATTTTGCGGGTATGGGTTGCCACTAGGGATCTGACAGATGTGGTCATTAGTCAAATTTTCCAAACCCGGTAAATCGAGAGAATATAAAAAATGATTATGGAGTTGACTAAATCGGTCATAGGTAGGAGAATCCCCTAACCAACCTTGACCCCCCCCCCCCCCCCCCCCCCTCTTGAGTGGAAT
This sequence comes from Pinus albicaulis, assembly GCA_034641835.2. Classification (NCBI taxonomy): domain Eukaryota; kingdom Viridiplantae; phylum Streptophyta; class Pinopsida; order Pinales; family Pinaceae; genus Pinus; species Pinus albicaulis. The sequence goes on from JAXQQM020067362.1 coordinate 58,561, forward strand.
AATGCACTTGCTGGTGAAGAAAATTGTTCGCCCTGACATAAGAATGCAGTGGGACAACATTATTGTTAAATGCATGTTCCCCCCAGGGTATGTGTCCTGTTGGTGTCCCATGTTTTGATAGTTTGGAAAATCAAAAGACAAGGCAACATCAGAACCAATATTTAGAGTTACAAGATCTATTCCTCCTGTTCTTAGAGAGGGATCTCTCAAATGTTTGTTTGCAAAGGTTTATCTTGTGTGCTTAGAGTATTGATTTTAGACTAGTTATTAAATGTAGTTGTTTGATTGTTTGTTTGGTTGAATTGATACAACAGAATATGAAAGGCCTAGGAAAGATAGGTAGAAAGAGGAAGTAGTAGCTTCATCGGGCAATGGAGTCAAAAAAGAGGTCATGACAAACTTATCAATGGATATGGGATATCAGAGGACAAATCTAACTTGGCCACAGGATCCTTTGGTTTTTGGAATGAGATGGACATCAATGATTTTGGAAAGAGAAGTTTAATTCTCAACAAGGGGAATTTTAAAACACAATTTGAACAATAAAGAGCCATTTGATAGACAGGGCTAACCATGAATTCTACAAATCACACTTTTAAGAAAACAATGATTTCAAAAAAATCTTTTAAAATGAAATCTAAGATTCGGGAAACACCCTATTTCCTCAAAGATTTTATTTCAAATGACTTAGAAAACATAAAAGATTCAATGATAATTGCAGTCATAGAAGAGGGAACACCTAACACATCTATGATTACAACTACAAAGACCTTCAAGACAACTGTTTTAGCAAGGACAAAGGGCAAGATCAGAATAGACCTCCTTGGCTTACTATAAACAGAAATACTTCGAAGGGAGACTTCAATAACAGCCTTTAAGTGGCAGTAGACAAGCAGGGAGAACCATAAATCATGCTGAAACCATCTTATTCAAACTATCACATAAATAAACAAGCATGAGGACTAAAGAGAGATATTTAAGACTCTAAAATACCTCAGCAGAAGAAAACATGAAACAGTGAAGTATGAACAGGTCTAAGGTGCTTCCAGGAGTCATTTCTTAGCCTAAAACTTTCAACCTACTGTAGTAAGAAATTATGGAACATAATGAAAACAGGGGAAAAACATTTAAACAGTTTATAATAATTCACCAACTGTTGGAAATGTTGTCATTGATGGAAAAGGAATTGGCAAAGAAGGAGCATCTGAAACAGTAACTATGAAAAGAGAAAAGCAAAGTAGCAGCAGAAGAAGAGTGCACAATTGAAGCAGAATTGTCCAGAGACAGAGTAGGAGAAAAAAGGCCATCGAATAGAAAAAGAATAAGTGAATGTTCTAGTAAATGGTAATTCACGTGTGAACATATGTATGCATCCTGATGGAATCCGTGATAATTAATGATGCTCTGTATGTTATTCGAGGAACCGTTGTTAATACGGTCGACAGTGTATCCAAACTGGTTGACAGTGGATATATGATATGAACAAAGGTATGGTTTTAAGCTCCACATGGAAGGGTCTACGCTATTAGTAAGGAGCTGACTGGATTTCATAGAGAAAGGAACGAGGAGTGAGGGCAAATCAGTTATAACGTGGAAGAACTAAAACAGAGCATTTGACATTGAACTCCCAGTGGAACACGGACTAACCCTTTGGAATCATGAACGGAACCTGGAAGGAAAGAGGTGGAACGTAACAAAAGGAAGCGCATCAGAACCCTACGTGGAAGAGTGGAACTGTGACCGAGTGAATAGTGAAGGCGGTTTCCGAGTTTCATCACACCACCCTTTGCTGATAGGCGGTATTTCCTTGTTGGGGAGCGATTCCATAGAAACGTTGACACGTAGCAAAGGGGGACCCATGAAAACCACTATCAAAGCGCGCCATCGCACGTTAATGTTCGACCAAAGAAGCCGAGCAATATTATTGAACGTTGTTGATCTGGGAAGGGGTCATCGGACAGTGTTCATTTGCTATAGATGTGCGAAGGTTACCCAAGGTATGGCGTGCCATCGCACATTATCATCCGTGCATCATCAACAAACGATATCTTTCGGATCATCTTAAGCTGAGCGATGTGCTCTCCGCCGTCGGATGGAAACGATCGTTAGCAATGGGCCCCTATTTTTAAATTATATTGATTTGGCCGTCGATTATGTATGTGTGGCTGGAACCAAAGGTCTATTTAAAAGACATTTGATAAAAGCGCTGGTTATTAATATAAAGTTCTATTATATATTTAATTTCCAAAGGTTGTGAATAATATTTATTTATCAAATACCACGAATTTGATAAATAAAATTCCAATAAAAGAAAGAAAACCATCAGCGGCATGATAATGTTACTTAACCTTGGCTATAGTATTATTTGGCGGAGATAAAGATTACCTTTGGGAAGATTCGTGCATGGAAGAACGAAGATTGGGATTTCAATTTGGATTGGTTCGACTTTTAATATGAATACCATTAGCGGTTGAGTGGTTTTTTTTTACTCATGGTTTTAATAAAGGCAAATACTATATAAGGAGAAGATGATTACAGTACAACGTGTGCATGTAGAGGGGTTATTAATGAATAAATCTCTTTAAGAGATATATGCATGATTGAACTTTGATAGATCTGAATCGATGATGCACCGATGAATATGATTAAGGTACAAGAACTCTAAATCTAGAAATGATGAATCTCTAGGAAGAGCTGCAAAAGAAATGATGAAGACCTGGCGCAAGTCTGATGAAGAAATTGAAGAAAGTTGGTGGATCTGAGGGATGAATTCTTCAGTATGAAATTGGACACTTTCTGTCAGTAGAAGCTGGTGTTAAAATCAGGGGGTCAAAGCTCCCTTCCAGGAAAGGCTGGTAAACGAGATCAAGGGGTTAGAGCTCCCTTCCAGTAGTAACTGGAGAATGAGAGAAGGTTGTAGCCTTCTGCAGGTTGGTGCCTGCATGCTGGTATAAGTCTGTGCCAGCACAAAATTGTAAGAAGTTTTATTTATAATAAATATTGAAGACTAAGACGACAACAGCGATGGTTTTCTCCCGAATTGGGTTTCCACCTTAAATATTGGTTTTCATGTGTGTTGCTTATGTGTGATGGTAGATTCTGTTGTTACTACTCATGATTACTGCTTATTAAATATATGATGAATGAATGATGCAATGATCTAAGTAAAGAATTAAAGGCATAAAATTAAATTTTTTTTAGTCAGCTCTAAATACTGATTCACCCCCCCCCTCAGTATTTTTCCCAACAATTAGTATCAGAGCAGGTCCTTCTGAAAAATCTTAGCCGCTAGAAGGAAGATCAATCAAGATGAACAATCAAGAAGGAACAACATCTATCAGGCCTCCGCACTTCAACAGAAACAACTTAATCTTCTGGAAAACAAGGATGAGATCCTATATTTAGTCTCTGGGAGCAGATGTATGGGCTATAGTTGAAGGAGGATATCAATATCCAGCTGCAGTACCAACAGATCCAACAGAAAGAAAGAATTACGAAACAAATGCAAAAGTCGTCAATGCTCTATTAGGAAGTCTAACTGAATTAGAATTTGTCAAAGTTATGTAGCTGAATACAGCAAAGGCAATATGGGACAAAATCATTCTAAGTTATGAAGGTGATGCAAAGGTAAAAAGTGCTAAACTCCAAACTCTCAGAATTCAATATGAGAATCAAAAAATGCATAATGAGGAGAGCATTGCCAATTTCTTTGTACGTCTTGATGATATTGTAAATCGTATGAGAATATTGGGAGAAACAATAAATCGAAATCTACTTTGGTTGAGGTTGAGATCACTAACGACAAAAATTGAGTCAAAGTTTCTCGCTCTTTAGAAGAAAAAATGTAGGATCTTCAAATTCATCGTGGTACAACTTCATGGCATACTAACCGCATATGAAATGAGAAGAGGAGGACCATCTCAAGTCAAAGAAGTCAGTTTTAGAGCTTCTACAAAAGGGAAAGAAGTACAAGAGACAGAAGGATCAGGGTATATCCCAGAAGAAGATGAGGTAAATTTTGTAAAGAAACTCCAACTTGGTACAGGACAGTTCAAAGGTAAGCTTCCTTTCAAATGTTTTTCTTGTGGAAGAGTGGGTCATTATGCTGCTAAGTGTCCTCACAAATAATCACATGAAAAAGGAAAAGAAGTAGCAAGAAGGAATAAGAGTTGGTTTAGCATTAGAAAAAGTTACTATACTCATGAAGACAGTGATGGGTCATCAGACAATGAGGAAGAATGTGAACAAGATCTTAGACTTCTCATTGCATTTGAAAAAGAATCTAAAGAAGAAAAAGATACCTTTATGGATGCTTTGGAGGATAATGATTTTCTTGATGAATTCAATCAACTAAATATATGCTTAGAAGAAACTAAAATATGCTTAGAAGAAAGTAAAATATCCATAGAAACTCTAAAAAATCAGCTTGAAGGAAAGGAGAAACACAATGAGAAATTAGAATGTGAAATAGTAAGTTTAAGAAAAGAAATTGAGAAAATGAAGATTTTGAATCTTATATTTGCTAAAGGATCTGAAACCTTAGATGATATTATCAAGGTACAACGTTCTCCTCTTATAAAGACAGGTCTTCGATATATCGAAGAATCTTCTCAGGCTTCAGCACCAAATTATCTAAAAGAAGTTATAGCCAGCATGCAACATTATGCCACTCAGCAAGGGAATAAAAAATATTTACAGGTAAAGCATGACCATTTCAATTCAAAGAACACTAACATGAATACATTTCAAAGAAACTCCAATCAACAGGTAAATTCAAGTAGAAGATTTCATGATCGCAGAAATTTCTTCTTCAATGGACAATGTTTCTCATGTCACAACTTTGGTCATAAAGTTGCTCAATGTGTTGCATATAAAACCATCATGACAAGAGAACCAAGAAAGAAAAGGATTGATATTGGAACAAAGAAGAATACATATAACAACTTTTCTCCTCTTCAAAATGAAGTTGAATGTGCGTATTGCAATAACTTTGGCCATGAAGAATTTGAATGCAGAAGAAAAATCCAGCCAAAACAGCAATGTCCTTCAAGCTCCAAAGTGTGGAAAAAGAAGGAATTATAGGTTGAAAATTGTGGCATATCCTTATTTGCAGAAGGTGAAGAAAATCAATGGTACATTGATAGTGGATGCTCTAAACACATGACAGGTGAAAAAAACAAACTTCTTGCATATAGTGCTCTAGAAAAAGAGAAGAATGTTACATTTGGAAATGATACTCCTGTTGTCATTAAGGGAAAAGGGTCTGTTTTTTTGAAAGAAAAGGTGATAGCTAATAATGTCATGTATGTGGATGGATTAAAGAATAACTCGTTAAGTGTAAGTCAAATGTGTGAACAGGGAACTGAAGTTGTCTTTAGTTCAAAAGAATGTGTGGTACGTGATTTTGATACAGGTAAAACAATTATAAAAGGAAAAAGAACTCCAAGCAACCTGTATGTATTGAAGAACTGCAAAGAAAAATGTTGCTTGAGTAAATCTTCAGAAAACTGGCTATGGCATAGAAGGTTGGGGCATCTGAGCTTCTCTCAAATCAACAAATCAAGAAGACTTAAAGTTGTTCATGATCTTCCCAATATTACTCTACCTAAAAATGTCATATGCAAATCTTGCCAATTCGGTAAGCAAACCAGAGTAAAATTTAATTCCAAGGAAGGATCATCAAGTAAGCCTCTTGAACTCATTCATACTGACATATGTGGACCTGTGAGGAAAAATTCACCACGTGGTGAACAATACTATATCTTATTTATTGATGATTTCTCTAGAATGTGTTGGATTGGGCTACTTAAACACAAAGATGAAGCATTTGAGAAATTTCAGATCTTCAAAGAACTAGTTGAGAATGAATTAGATCTAAAAATCAAGTGTCTCAGATCTGATCGAGGAGGAGAATATACATCGGATGAATTCCTTGAATTCTGTGAACAACATGGCATAAAAAGACAGTTTTCTGTAGCTGGCACTCCACAACAAAATGGTGTTGCAGAAAGAATGAATAGAACAGTTCAACAAATGGCTAGAGCCATGCTTGATGATTCTGGAACACCTAACACATTTTGGGGAGAAGCAGCACATATAGCAGTAAACATTCTCAACAAGGCACATGTTCGTGTAAACAGTGATAAAACTCCATATGAACTCTGGTATGGTAATCCTCCCACTATAAAGCATTTTAGATTTTTTTGAAGCAAATGCTTTATCAAAAATAATGATGAAAAACTTGGCAAGTTTGAACCCAGAGCAGATGAAGGAATACTTCTTGGTTACTCCTCTAGGAGTAGAGCATATAAATGTTACAATAAAAGACTTCGAAAGATTGTTGAATGTATTGATGTTGTTATTGACGAGTCTCCTGCAGCTCCAAAAGAAGAAAAATAAACAACAGATGAAGATGATGATGACATATATGCTTCTACATCAAATAGGAATGATATAGACAGTGAACTCAATGAAGAACCTGAAGATGATTTTTCTGAAAAAGCTCCATCCAGATATGTTCAAAAGAATCATCCAGAATCTCAAATTTTGGGAGAAAAGGGATCAGGTGTACAAACAAGAAGGACTCTTGTGGGATCTTCTAGCAATCTGGAATTTCTGTCCACTATTGAACCACACAATGTCAGTCAAGCTAGCAAAGATGAATGTTGGATTCAAGCCATGAATGAAGAGCTTGATCAAATTGAAAATAATCACACTTGGGAATTAGTACCAAGACCCCATGACAAAAATGTCATTGGAACTAAATGGATATTCAAAAAAAAGTTAAATGAGAATGGGGATGTTATAAGAAATAAAGCTAGACTTGTTTGCAAGGGGTATGCTCAACAAGAAGGTATAGACTTTGAAGAAACTTTTGCTCCTGTAGCCAGACTTGAATCCATAAGAATGTTTCTTGCTTTTTCAAGCTTCCAACAAATCAAAGTTTATCAAATGGATGTTAAATCTGCTTTTGTCAATGGTGATCTAGAAGAAGAAGTTTATATGGAACAACCAGAAGGATTCATTTTGGGAAATTATGAAAAACTTGTTTGTAGACTTAGAAAGGCTCTATATGGCCTCAAACAAGCTCCAAGAGCATGGTACTATCGTCTTGACAAATATCTTCATCAAAAAGGATTTTCAAAGGGGTCTGCTAATAGCAACTTATACACAAAAACTGAAAATGAAAAACTATTAATTGTGGTTTTATATGTTGATGATATCATTTTTGGAAGTAATGAAGAGTCTATGAGTCAGAAATTTGCTTCTGATATGCAGCAAGAATTTGAAATGTCTTTACTTGGGGAACTAACATTCTTTCTTGGATTGCAAGTGCAACAAGCAACAGATTGCATATTCTTATCACAAGAAAAATATCTTAAGAAAATCTTGAAGAAGTATGGCATGGAAGATTGCAAACCTGTAATTACACAAATGATAACCAGATGTAATCTCAGTTCTAATGATGATTCCCCCACGGTGAATCAACCAGAATACAGATCTATGATAGGAATTCTACTTTATCTCACTGGGACAAGACTAGACATTATGCATGCAGTTGGGATTGTTGGACGATTCCAAGATAATAAAAAAGAGTCTCACCTTCAGGCTGTGAAAAGAATATTCAAATATCTACAAGGAACTCAAGAATTTGGACTATGGTATCCAAAGAATGTTGATCTTACTCTTCATGCATACACTGAAGCAGATTGGGCTGGAAATGTTGATGATCGGAAAAGCACTAGTGCTGGTGCATTCTATATGGGGCCCCGGTTAGTATCTTGGTTCAACAAGAAGCAAAGCTCTATTTCCTTATCTACAACAGAAGCAAAATATGTGGCTACCGCATCATGTTGCACTCAACTTCTCTGGATGATGCAAACCTTACAAGACTTTCAAATCAAATGTTCACCTCCTATATCCATTATGTGTGATAACACAAGTGCCATCAGTATCTCAAAGAATAATGTTATGCATTCCAAGACCAAGCACATTCCCATCAAGTATCATTTCTTACGAGAACAAGTGCTTGAACAAAAGGTGAAGTTGGAGTATGTCCCCTCCAAAGAACAAGTTGCTGATATATTTACCAAACCTTTACCCAGGGAAGCATTAGAATATCTCAGACAAAAGCTGGGAATAGTCCCCGCCATGCAAAAGATCAGATCTACTTAAATACAAAAGATTAAATTGGATACGCGGATTTCCTGAAGGACAAAAACCGCGTATGGGTAGTTGCTGACAAATTTTTCTCGGTCAGCATTCTTCAGCACAACTGCGGTGCTATTGGGTATCTTTGGATTTACAGGTTAAGGGGGAGCCTTGGTCATGTGGAAAGGATGCATTGTTGGCATTCTAATTATTTGTTATATTCTGATCTCATTGTATGAAGTAATTTCCGTTATTTCATTGAATATTACGTTTGAAGAAGCAGCATGATCTCAGGGGGAGCATGGTATTATCATAGGTTCTTGATGTCAAAAAAATGTATTGGCCCCACAATATGTATGGCACCAGACCTCAAAAGGTACTCGAATTATTAAATTATATTCAAGGTACTGCGGAGGCACTCCTCAGTACATAAAGATCAACGTTAACCACACAGCTTTTAATGTGAAGATCTGATCAACCCTTTGCCATTGATGTCAAAGGGGGAGTAAAATAAAATAAAGGGGCTTTTATAAGACAAATAGAGGTAGAGTGTTGCCATAAATTCCAAAGGGGGAGATTGTTGGAAATTTTGTCATTGATGGCAAAGGAATTGGCAAAGAAGGAGCATCTGAAACAGTAACTATGAAAAGAGAAAAGCAAAGTAGCAGCAGAAGAAGAGTGCACAATTGAAGCAGAATTGTCCAGAGACAAAGTAGGAGAAAAAAGGCCATCGAATAGAAAAAGAATAAGTGAATTTTATAGTAAATGGTAATTCATGTGTGAACATATGTATGCATCCTGATGGAATCCGTGATAATTAATGATACTCTGTATGTTATTCGAGGAACCGATGTTAATACGGTCGACAGTGTATCCAAACTGGTTGACAGTGGATATATGATATGAACAAAGGTATGGTTTTAAGCTCCACATGGAAGGGTCTATGCTATTATTAAGGAGCTGACTGACTTTCATAGAGAAAGGAACGAGGAGCGAGGGAAAATCAGTTATAAAGCGGAAGAACTAAAACAGAGAATTTGACATTGAACTTCCGGTGGAACACGGACTAACCCTTTGGAATCATGAACGGAACCTGGAAGGAAAGAGGTGGAACATAACAAAAGGAAGTGCGTCGGAACCCTGCGTGGAAGAGCGGAACCGTGACCGAGTGAATAGTGAAGGCGGTTTCCAGGTTTCATCGCACCACCCTTTGGTGATAGGCGACATTTCCTTGTTGGGGAGCGATTCCATAGAAACGTTGACACGTAGCAAAGGGTGACCAACGAAAACCACTATCAAAGTGCGCCATCACACGTTAATGTTCGACCAAAGAAGTTGAGCAATATTATTGAACGTCGTTGATCTGGGAAGGGGTCATCGGACGGTGTTCATTTGCTATAGATGCGTGAAGGTTACCCAAGGTACGGTGTGCCATCGCGTGTTATCATCCGTGCATCATCAACGAACGATATCCATTGGATCATCTGAAGCCGAGCGATGTGCTCTCCGTCGTCAGATGGAAACGATCGCTAGCAATGGGCCCCAGTTTTTAAATTATATTGATTGGCCCGTCGATTATGTATGTGGGGCCGGAACCAAAGGTCTATTTAAAAGCCATTTGATAAAAGCGTTGGTTATTAATATAAAGTTCTATTATATATTTAATTTCCAAAGGTTGTGAATAATATTTATTTATCAAATTCCATGAATTTGATAAATAAAATTCCAATAAAAGAAAGAAAACCATCAGCGGCACGATAATGTTACTTAACCTTGGCTATAATATTATTTGGCGGAGATAAATATTACCTTTGGGACGATTCTTGCATGGAAGAATGAATATTGGGATTTTAATTTGGATTGGTTCGACTTTTAATATGAATACCATTAGCGGTTGAGTGGTTTTTTTTTACTCACGGTTTTAATAAAGGCAAATACTATATAAGGAGAAGATGATTATAGTACAACGTGTGCATGTAGAGGGGTTATTAATGAATAAATCTCTTTAAGAGATATCTGCATGATTGAACTCTGATAGATCTGAATCGATGATGCACCAGTGAATATGATTAAGGTACAAGATCTCTAAATCTAGAAATGATGAATCTCTAGGAAGAGTTGCAAAAGAAATTATGAAGAGCTGGCGCAAGTCTGATGAAGAAATTGAAGAAAGTTGGTGGATCTGAGGGATGAAGTCTTCAGTATGAAATTGGACAGTTTCTTTCAGTAGAAGCTAGTGTTAAAATCAGGGGGTCAAAGCTCCCTTCCAGGAAAGGCTGGTAAATGAGATCAGGGGGTTGGAGCTCCCTTCCATTAGTAACTGGAGAACAAGAGAAGGTTGTAGCCTTCTGCAGGTTGGTGCCTGCATGCTGGTATAATTCTGCGCCAACACAAAATTGTAAGAATTTTTCTTTATAATAAATATTGAAGACTGAGACGACAACAACGGTGGTTTTCTCCCGAATTGGGTTTCCACCTTAAATATTGGTGTTCATGTGTGTTGCTTATGTGTTATGGTTGATTATGTTGTTACTACTCATGATTACTGCTTATTAAATATCTGATGAATGAATGATGTAATGATCTAAGTAAAGAATTAAAGGCATAAAAGTAAAATGTTTTTAGTCAGCTCTAAATACTGATTCCGCCCCCCCCCCCGCCTCTCTCTCTCGCATTTTCCCAACATCAACAGCCAAGCTCATGGATCCACCGATAGAGCCTTCTCAAGAACAAGCATGCAACAACATCATCAAGGCTTCCAAGACTTCAAGCCACACAGGTATTTTTTATGTATTATTTCAGAGAGTTTCAATATTACAACTAGTGATCAACCAACAACCAAAAACTTCTCATCTTATACAGAAGTATTTATAGAAGAATGAGGAGGTGAGATCTGAAAAAATATCTCCAGGGTCAATTAATATAGACTTAGTGGCTTCTCAGCCTTTGAAGGGTTCAATGAAGAAGTTTATAAGCGTTCGTCTATATTAATGTTTTTACAATTAAGATTAAAGCTCGGTCGGAGCTTTTTTGACTTCTAAGGCTCTGTGTCATGAATGAAATAACTCTGCTGATATTTTATATTAAATTCCTTTGGCAGAATTAATTCTTCGGCTGCGTTGAGGAAAATATATGATTGATCAATAACTTCGGCCTCTGTTTGAATGTTTTGAGGCACATGTGGCACTTCGTGGTAGAAACAGAAGAACTAATTTTCCTCGAGGTTTGAGGTGGTGGAGGCTTTTCTCATTCGATAGATCTTTTGATTTATCTTTAATTCTATTTTTTGATTTGGAGGATTAGGCTTTTGATAAGCAATCTTAGCCATAATCCCAAAATTGTCTTCAATCTTCTATTCTGATGTGTTCTGTCTTCGACACTGATACTCTTTTAATTTATTTAACTCTATGTCTTGTTGATGTGTAGTGTTGCGCAGGGCTCATATGGCATCAATGCCCATGAAGCATCGATGAGATGTGTAATAGAGCCCTCGTAGTTCTTTCCCTTTGATAACGAAAGGCCAGAGGATCGTCACCCTCAACTTTATTTTTCTTTATATTATAACGGAAAAAACCTTTGAAACCTGAAAAACACAAACAATATTTAAGAAATCCTACATTTTTGGGTTTTACTACTGCAGAGGGTGAGGGGAGGAGCATAGCTGTTGGATGGCATCTTCCAACGGTCGGGATTCATTTTAGGTGGTCAAAAGGAGAGTGGAGGAGGATAATAAATTAGATTCGTCGATTGCACAGAGATCAACAGTTGGGAATAGACAGAAGGATCATAATGAAAATGGTCACATTATGAAAAATAGAATAAAAATGCGAGGAAAATGGGGTTAAAACCTTAATCGGCAATGAAAAAAGACTTAGGAGGAAAATTGGGGTTCCGGGGTGATCGTGGGTCGTTGGATTAGATCCGGCCACACGATCAATGGTGGAGATCTGTGGTAAAAAATTTGGCGAGGGTGGAGGGTGATGGTGTATGGCGGATTAGATCCAACCGTTGATCTACAAAGATTGACGGTGGAGGATGCGCGCGATAACATATAAATGAAAAGAGGGAAAGACAGTTTCAGGATGCAAAACAGTGTTTTTCGCGCGGAAAAAGGGCGGGGAGGTGGTATTAGCTTTTGGAATGCGATATGCGTCCGGAGGCAACATGTGGATTTCCAAAACCGCCTACATCACGTAATTTTTTATAATTATCATCCGCGCTTAAAGTTGCATGACTTGCGATGCAGGCCGTCAGATCTGGGGTCTCAGATCTAACGGTGGAGAACGAGCGCGAAATTAAAAAGATGTGCGGGTGGAAGCAAGGGGAGTGGTTTTAATCTGGGCCATTGGATCAAGGATAAACGGTCGAGATTAAAAGTGGGCGGAGGCATGACCCATAGGGGTTGGCTCGACGGGATTGACATAAGCTGTTGGATTGAAAAGATCAACGGCCAGGATTTATTCTGGGGGTTGAAATGAAATAATGCAATAGCGGAGGAAGGGTTAATGAGGTTCGTTGATCTACAAAGATCAATGGTTAGGATTTGGTTCAAAACATTTAGAACGCGGGGCGCATAAATATAACCAAAGTCGAGGGGATTTGATCTGGGCCATCGAATTTTGACACGCGGATGGCCTGGATGTAATCAGAGATTTTGCGATCGGCAGGGAAAAGAACTCGAGTGCCGATGCATTTGAGAGTTTCGGTAAGGTTAAAAAGTGAGTTCTTAACCTTGTAAAAATGCTTTTCATGAATGGAAGAAGAGGAATCATGAAAATAGAGGAGTTTTATGAAGAAAAAGGGGAGCAAAATGAAGGTTAGTTTTGAAGTGGAAGTAGGAGAAAATGGTGTTTGAAGTAGTATTTTTTCTTTGAAATTAGCAGAATTTCTGAGCTTTGAAATGGGAACAACAATGAAGATTTGGATAGAGGAGATGATGTCTTCAAGAGTCTTCAAGAGATAACATTGTTTAGCAATAAAATTTGTTCCTGGAAGGCTCCAAAAATGTTTTAGCCACCGTTTGATATGACAAATTTTATAGGTGGCTAACAGTGGCTCCACTTGGGGATGGTGCCTTCTTGAAGGCATCAAGAACTTCAGACTTGCATTCTCTGGGAGGCTGATCAGTGCCTCATCCATTGGGCTGCCTTTCTTTGATTGAATGATCTTCTTTGCTCTGCAACATGTTAGCATCCATGAAAAACAATGGATCTTTCATCAACTCAAACTTTCTACCTACCCAATCGTACTGATCTAACATTTTTTCTTCATTAGAGTGCACTTGGATTGGAAAACTCTCTTACAACATTTTATTCTTTTGAAAGCAAGAAAATAATCTAATTCTACTTCTCATTTCTCCATGGACTTAGATTAAACAGTTGAGTCCATATGATTCTCTACCTAATCTACCATCTATTGGGATTAAACTGTCCAACAAGTTTTTATTTCTCTAAATTCTATAACAGAAATTTAAAAACAGTCAAGTTAAGATTAAGCTTTTTGACTTGCTGTGATCTATGGCATGAAAAAAAAGCTGCACATAGATATTATTTTGCATAAAATTAAATCAAAATGGAAGGCTTAAGATCCGAAATTTCAAAGCACTTCCTTCATCTTTTCTTCAGCTCTGTTTTGACTCTTGTTTGAGCTGTTTTTCTTTGTTGAATGGTTCATATTTTGAGTTGCTTAGAACCATATTTACATCTTTTTTGACTCAAAATTTGAAACAGATTTGAGTCATTCTTT